>JAADKR020000021.1:5012642-5023552 GCA_011763505.2 Lythrypnus dalli
GTGTGTGTGTGTGTGTGTGTGTGCTGTAAGGTGGGCGGGGGGTTTGGGTGAGTGACTGCTGTTCATCACTTGTAAATTTTGGGAATGGGAGGGTTGGTGAATGGAAATGTTTTTAATCTGTAATGCACTTTGAGTTGCATTTTATGTATGAAAAGCTCTGTATAAATAAAGCTTGATTGATTGCTTGTGGAATAAGGTGCTGTAGAAGCCGAAGGCTTGTACTCTCTGAGCTTGTAGTTTTTTATGCGTCTGTATCTGATGGCAGCAGACAAGAAGCTCCCTTTCATTGTAGCTCTAGACTGTGTTTTAAAAATAATAATACACCGCGTTCTTTCTTATATAATTTCCGTCGTGCTGCAAACATCATCAGGCAAGGCGAATGCGGGTGGCTAATGGTGCGTTCCAGGCAACTCGGAACTAGGAATCTTCCACCTGAGAAAAATGCATTGGAGCCACTCAAACTGGGGATTACGGAGAGAAAAAGTCCACATAACATCGTATTAGCTCCTGTTATAGCGAGACCCAACTCTGAGGTTGGGTCTCGTTATTTTCAAGTGGGAAACATAGTCGCCTGGAACGCATCATAACAGCAGCGTACAGACGCTTATGACAGACACTTGTATCGGCCAATAAACGGCCTCATTTCAGCCTCTTCCCCAGACTAAATCTCACTTGTGATTTAGTCACAAGATTTAGATTTAGGCTAGAGGGATGTATGAATTCCACTCAAAATCAGCAGATTCTGGAGTGACAAAGCTGAAGCTGCACCGGAGCTGGATCTTTCAACAAGACAATGATCCAAAACGCTGCTCAAAATCTACAAAGGCATTCATGCAGAGGAACAAGTGCAACGTTCTGGAATGTTCTGTGTGTGATTACGCGCCCAAACCCTAAAATATTAATTGATCCTGGAGTATCCTGGAAGCCACTGTCTTGGTAGTAAAGTAAAAGCACCATGATAGCCATCCATCCATGTTGCGGCATAGTGGATGAGTGGCTAGCACGCTTGCCTCACAGCAAGAAGGTTGTGGGTTCAATCCCCAGACCAGGCAGGCCTTTCTGTACATGCACAGTGGGGTGGGTGAATGTAGTGGCACCGCTGACAATGATGTGAATGAGAAATGTCTACAGTGTAATGTTTTGACAAACTAAAGTGCAATACAAATGGCATAATGGATGAGCAGTTGGTAGCTTTGAGTGTTCAGTTTGGCATTCTTTATATTGAAACATTATGCAAATTGATAACAAAATAGAGGCAGCAGGTGCCATTTGTGTCAGTTGCCATAGTAAATGTGAGAATGATACGTAAAAACTGAAGTATAAACTACATGCTAAAAACTGAAAGTAATGTTTTTAGCATGTAGTTAAAAGTTACACTATTGTGGAGGGTTACACTGAACCTACGCACTCCTTTAACCCAATTAAAATATTTCATTGAGGTCAGCACTAAGGCTTTGATTAATTAAATGATACTCCCTGTTAAAAGTGGTAGCAATTAGAAATACCTGGCCTAAATGGACACAGAGGGACATTTACATACAATAGATAAGAAATAGGATTTTTTTATTTTTTTTCTGTACTTAAGGTAATTAGACAGGCCACAAAGTCACACAATTTTCTTCACCATATTGTACCACTGTCTGTAACCTGTTTTTAAATCACAAAAAGCAAGATGTGTATTTTATTCTTCAGTTATTTCTACGGTGCCAAATTACTCCTGCATCAGGCCCAAAGATGCAAGGATGAGTTGTAACCATCATTTAGAGCAAGAAAATTAAAAATTAAAATAATAATAATAATAGTTTGTCTTGTCAGTATCAGTACGTGTGTCAATGTATATTCAAACCAAATACCACCTAACAATCAATCAAACGAACAAACGTGCTCTTCATGCATTTTTCTTCCTCACTGCTAAATGATTGTATATGGTGAAATTAGCTGCAGAAGGAGGTCGTCAGCTGTCTGCCACCTCCCCCACAGGCCCCTCCCCCCACGGCCTGTCCCGTTTCACTGTCCTCACCAGGGTTAATGGATCTGCTGGAGGCATCCATCCAGAAAGGTGAAAGCAGTGCCACACTTTTGATAAAATATGGGTCACACTCAAAAAGCTTGGAACTGTTTTGAAGTGACCAAGTGTGTAGTTCAATCTTCATGCTATGTCTGTGTGTAATGATTGACACATGTATCATTCTACAGCAGACTTTTAACTACATTGCTTCAAGATATTAGTACTTGATGCAATTTTGCAAAAAAAAGCTCAGTGTTCTTTAATATAATTCTAAATCAACTTTTTGGAGTTTTAAACCATGTTATAACTCTTTTGGGTCGGGTACAGACCCTCCGCAAGGACGAGGGGAACTCCGCAAGTGACAGTGACGGTGCGCACTGCTTCCGTGGGGCATGGAGCTTTGCGCCAGTGGCACTGTGGGCCCCTGCCCGAGACCCCGCGGGACACTGTGACTGACTCGAAAACAATTCACACAGAAGTCGCACCCCCGGCAAAACTATGAAAAAAACTGCGACTTATAGTCCGGAAAATACGGTAAAAAATTACAAAACACTGTTGGGTTTGAAAGAGAGCGCATATACAGAGAAGACAGTGAAGGCAGAGAGAGGAGATGTGTGTATGTCTATTGCCTGTTTTTGAGTACAATATTGTAATATCTGAAGAATATAATATACTGTAGAGACTAGACTGTGGGAATCCTGTTTGTTGATATTTTCAGTCATTCATTATGACATACCATCATATGTCTCTATAGGTGCATTATTCTTTCATTCCTCTCTCAGCCTATCTGCCTAAATATCAATGTCTTCTACGATATCATACTAGCACAATTATGCAGACTATGTGAGTGGACTGAGATGTCTTGCCATGGAAGCCGGTGGATCACCGCTCTGGCAATGTCCTTGAGCTGTCCCTGAATCTGTTTTGTACTTCAGTGTAACCCGAAGAAGTAACTCAGCTTTGTCGTTGGTCCAAATTAAAGTTGTACCCGGCACTCGTCCACTCGTACTTGCCGCTATGTTTGTTTATGAATGTCTGCACATGCCCAGTGTATTTGCCTTATGTTTCCCATTGTTTTCAAACAGGCCTGTCATGTTTTTACAGCCTTTTGGGCATATTTCGTGAATTCATGTGGATGGTCAAATCAACTCAATCAAATTATATGCATTTTTGCTTTGTGTGGATGTAGTCTGAGTTTCATTTCTTCCTCCTTTTCATCTAAACAGCTGTTTGCATAGGACACGATTTACCTGAGGATCTTGCAGAATCAACCAAGGTAAAAAAAAGGGAATTTTTTGCCTTTCCACAAGCATAGAAACTCTACGGATGTTAGTTCTAAACCTGTGCAAATATAGTTTAAAAAATACAGGAGTTAGTGGAAGTGAGTTATCTATTTTACTAATTGAAAGTCTATGTGGCTAATTTAGGTTGTAAACTTGTATCTGCAATAAAATGAGCCAAAAGGAAAATAATTGTTTTTTGTTTGCTTTATTTTTCTCTTAATTTTGCAGTATAGCATGTATGAAACTAGGGATTACTAAACATTTGCTTTCATTGTCATACTGTCTATGTACTATCCATCTCTGAATTACTCATATTGCATGTCTAAGTGTTTGTAAGTGTTTCTGTACTTGCATCTCTCTAACGCCAACGTGGTTCAGAAAGAGGTCTCTTCAGCTCACTACTTTGCGATTATTCATTCATGTCTGGTTGTATACGGCTGGAGAGCTTCTCTGTGCTGCTTGCTCTCTGCTGCGTCCCTATCACTAATGCAGCAGACATTAGCATATTGTTTGATGTCGAGTTAGGAGACATTTAGAGGCTCCCTGTTTAACAACTGTGTCAAGTGTTTGCCGCGTCTATTTACTTCTACAACAACATCAAACAATGCACACAGAGAGGTCACCGCGATGCTCGGGAGGTGCTGGAGGAGGAGAGGGATGGAGTAAGACGAAAATGGGGCTTGAATGAGACTTGAAGAGGCTCTTTCTTATGTTCTGTGTTCAGTAGAAAGGCAGTGATGAGATGCTTGTGTCCAGCAAAGATATCAAAGACAAGTGAGTCAGATGGGCACTTTCAAAATTAGGTGTTTACTTTTTGGAGTTTGAAGAAATTTTATTAGTTTTTCTGCAAATTTTCTACCCATTCAGAGCCACTATAGGGCAAGTTAGTGCAGCATGTAGTTTCCATATGGGTCTGCTTGACTCTAAGTCTACTCTTGCATCTATAGGCAGGTAAAAGGGTTAGGTCCCAACATATTTTAAGATCAAAAGAAATTAATACAATAGACTAGAGAGATTAAAATAAGGTGAAACCGAGTCCTGTTTCAAAATTACTGTCAAAGATTACTACTAATCTTTGAATTTTAGTGTAAATTAGCTTATATTTTAACACAAGACATCCTTCAGTTGACCACTTTGTAAAAATATTGTCAGGATCCTCAATGTAGCTGGTACTCTGACAATAAATGAATGAATAAAGGGATAAGTGAAAACAGAAAAGATTGGCAAACACTCCGACAGACCATGGTTTTCAAACTTTTCACACCCAAAACTACCTCATAAAATATTTGACAGATCAAGATCAACTCTGGATCAACAAACAGAAAAAAACACATGATTTAAATGCATTACTAAAGCAGAAATTAAATGAATAAAGGCTAAAATTGCATATGTACCACCAGTAGAAAACATACCACAGCTTGAGAACCGCTACTATAGACTTTCGTGGAATTTTATAATAATGATAGTGAAGTGAATAATTGTACCTTGGCTGATGTGTGCACAAACCCTCAAACATTTATGGAGAAAGATGTTGTTATTGAGCACACCTTTTAATGATGCACCACTAAATTTGTGCTAAGTCAAATGAAACTTGGATTATCATAAAAATGGCATTAAATTAAAATAAATTACTTTGGTGGAAGAGAAACTGATTGAAAATGCAGCTAATTTTGTTTAGTTGGAAATGAAGCAACAAAAACATTGAAGAAAAAAAAAAATAGCATCCTCCTGCTCTTTTAACAATATCTAAAATAGCCAATGTCAGACACCTAACCATTATGCACATTGTGGTTACTACAGCCTTGCTTTAATTCTGTTTATCATTAAGGCACTTTGAATTCAGATAAAGTTCTACTTTATCTGAGGGAACACATGACTCTTCTTTCAAATGTGAACATTACATTTTTGTCTTCTTTTTCTCAGAGCGGATTCCAAAGGGAGTTGCTGCATAAAGAGACATTCAGCGATCAGAGGAAAGAGTGTGCTGTGGAGTGAGGGAGATAACAGTGGAAAGGTGAACAGCCACACTTGTCACAGCGATGCAGTCTCAGATTGGGATTGGAGAAGTTAATGGAATCAAGGCCAGATAGGACTGCACCTATGTTTCCAATGTGTCTCGGGAGCAACACTACACTATACATTTTAAAATAAGTATGCAATCAGATGGAAAAAAAAACAAATGAAAAACACATTTGATAATCTAAAAGGGAAGTATGTCCTTTAATCCCCTATTCTATTGTAATATCTTAACAGAGATAATAGTTACAACCAAAACTATGGAAGTAAAAAAAATAAAATAATATCAATCATGCTTGCTCAACCCAGAAAGGTAATGTGACGTCTAGTTCACATATAGGCATCAAAGTGACAGTGTCTGGTTCGTATCTTTTCATTGTGAACACAAAATCAATCAGACAAATGCTGCAGTCGCAGAGTCGTCTCCTGTCATGTCCCTGACTTTGTTCCATATTTACACCCATCATTATGCACAGAGCGTTGGTGCCGCGGCCCTCAGCTGTCACTCACTCTGCCCTGTGTTTGAGATGTGTCCACTGCAGACAGGCGCCTCTCTGTTTGGACTCAAGGACAAATGGTGAGTGAAGGCAGGTCATTGGAAAGTAATGAAGCACAATCTGGGAGCCATCTCTGCAGCAGTCAGCCCTGTCAGCTCACCACAGGCTACACTGTGTAATGAGAGTGACTTTCTTTAAATCACTGATATACTCCAAATGTACTTGAATTCATAGTTTTGAAAGTTCACAGAATTTCACAATTTGCTCTGTACCTATAATAGTATACTCAAAACAAATGCCATTCATTGATTTGTTGTGGAGAGTTTAATCTGGAAAATGGTTTAGTTTAGTTTATATTTGACAACAAACATATCCAGTGTATTTTAGTGGGCTAGCACAGATATCTGTGATCATTTAGACCTGATAGCAAACATCTCTGAAGCTCACAACTCCATCAAGAGGTGCAGGGAGGTATTACAGATCACTAAAAGGTTAACAATGTCATAATAAACAGTTTATGAGCAGAATTGGTCAGATTTGGTCTGGTTATAATTTATGGGCTCTGAAAATATGGAAACTTGAAATATTGGATTTTGTCTAATGCACAACAAACTCCATTTCAACTCAGAGAGCATATCTAATGAATAAATGATCAACGTAAACCAATGCACTCAAACATGTGTTAATGAAGCAAGTTGTTGATGAGGGAACATTGTTATAAGACGCCCAAGAAATCAGAGTTTGCTAAATCAATTCCTTTTTATCTTTTTTTTTTCATTAACACACTGCTGATCCACATGGAGAATAGCTTTCAATGTAGCCCTTATGATCTCACCTGTTTATCTAAATACTCTGCTCTCTGTCTCTATTTCAGTATAACAATGCATGAAGTCATGCTGGAGACGGCGGCCTCTGTTCTTTGATATGAGGAGCAGCCTAAAGGTCTCTGGCTAGAGGCTGATACGTGTCAATCAGGTTTTTTTTTCCTTTTTTTGTCTTTTGCACTAGACCAGTCCTGTCTGTCTCTCACCTACAGCGGTACACCCCTCCTCGTATCCCCCCATCCCGCTGCTGCTGATAACACTCCACACATAACAGGTGAGAGACTGCTGGCAGAAAGGAGATTGCCTGACCTCATTGTTTGCCTTCGCCTCCTCTTTGTTCTTCACAAATAAAGGCTTTTTTTAATAAACTGAAAGGTCCTCTTCCGCGGCCCATAGAGTGAATGAAAGGGGGCAGTGAGCTATGGTACAATGTGGCACGAAAAAAGAGCAGCTCATCAGAAAATAACAAAGGTGCAAGTTAAAGATAAGGCGTCTGTCAGAGATTAATCCAGGCCCGCTTGATTGTTTTCTTTAATACCGAACCTGCTACAGCCAGCGATAAGTTTGCTGAGTAATTTGGTTTTTCCTTTTGCCTTGGAGTGCATGGGTGGCTATGTGCTCGAAATAATATTCAGGTGTGCACCATAATTGATTTTTTTTTCTTCTTCTTTTTTACGCTGCTCAAAGAAAAATGGGATGAAACTCGAAACTGCTTTGACTTGCCTTTCTGTTCATCGACCAGCTCGACTCCCTTCTTTCTTTCCCCCCTTTGGATTAATAAATGGGCTTTGTTGGAGACAATAAAGAGGCGCGAGTGTGCTTGAGGTAGCAGTTTTCTTATTCTCCATTGTGACGGGTAGAAAATGGCAAAAAGAAATTGAACACGCCTAAAGGAAAGACAGCGCTGGAGTCTGTCACGTTCTGATGAGTCCCGGGAAAATGAGCGCAAAGAACAAAAGATTACCATCTATTAGGCTGGTAATGAAAAACGCACATACAGTCGGCCTATGCTAATTTAGTACAAGGAATAAAATATGTAAATAAGTTTGAAGGGGGAGGATAAAGACGAACTTATCGGAAAGTACTTTTTAATTTTCTGCTGCAATTACCATGCGTTTCCATCTTTTCCCTGGGAGATGGAGCTTCCTGCAGCACTTGACTGGCTCTATAGGAAATGCTCAGGGAGTCAGACCGAGAATTAGATTACAGAAATGTCTTCACCATTTCTACTCCGCAACGCACTCCATTCCACTGCAGCAGCAGCAGGGCACAGCTCCTACACACCCTCTTCAGATTCATGAAACAAAATAAGGAAAAATGGAAAATTTCTACCACAGAGGCAAGGTTGTTTCATTATTGCATTTCATCGTTGTGCTTGGAATAGTAGAGATTTATAACTTTGAACAATACGACAGCATGAAACTTGAATGCAGTGTACTCTGTTGGAGTCCTTTACATTTGACCCATGTCACAATGCTGCAGGGTTGTCTCTTGATATTGAGCTGAAGGATTCTAGCCAAAACGAACAGAGAGATTACTTTTTTTGTGCCCAGAGCAATCAGTATGCAAGTTTGAATAATCCTGTTTACTTCGGTCATTTCTTCTTATCTTGCAGAAACTCTCCAAACCATATTTTCTCAATTCTGTTGCATAGTAGATACAAGACAGATGTTTTTGTTTTTAAATCCAATAGGCCCATTCTGGCTTTTATCACATTATCATTGATTTGTTAGAATGCCATTAGCTAATAGTGACTGCTTGTATAATCTCGTAGCTATTGATAATTCATACTACTGACTGCAGAGGGCAGTCAACTTCACAAAAAGATAAAAAGCAACACTGCCATTGCTGACAAATCTTTCCATACACATCTATTATAGCATGGAAATATACATAATCATGCATAGACATATTTTCAATAGCTCCTACCAAGCGGGTGGACAAGCAGTCTACTTCTTCTGGTCCCGAGCCATAAGAAATGTAATGGCATCTGATACAATCCTTGCACATACTAAGGCAGATAGGAAACAATAAAAATGACTACCAAGTATGTACAGAAACATCCTATCACATTATTCTTGCTTATATAATTATTAGTCTTTGTTTAGGCCAGAGCATGTGCGACATCTCACTTAAGTACCCACTCTGCTATAATATATTCAAGTCCTAATGCATCATAAGTACTCTGACCGTGAACCTCTGCTTATCCAAATTACTTCATTGACAAAAGATGGACCAGACACCCTCCAAGGAGAGGCAGCTCGTATTTTAAGCTACTTTCTTTTTTAAACATTATAATTAGACATCCATTTAGTTTTGCTGTAAAAGGCTAAAATTCTTCTTTTTTTGTGATAGGAACGTGCGAGAAGAAGGAAGATGTATCTTGGCCGTGCAGATTGTATACTTTTGTTTTAGCCCTGGATTAGTTACTACTTAAATCTAATTTAGTCAAATATTTTAGGCTTTGTTCAGACCCTGTTTGAAAAGTCTTGATTTAGACCAATTTAGTTCCTGTTTAGTCACTGTGTAGATACTGTTCAGTCTTACTTTTATCCCAAATCCATCCTTGTTTTGACCTAGAATATTCTACTTTCAGTCAGGTCATTGGGAAGGTTAAACAGTTATATCAAATTTAAATACAATTTTTGAATTAATACAATGTGAAAATGTTTGCCTTCTCCAATGCCTATTTTAAGGAGATAAAAGACCACCCAATACACAACAGCTACAGGATGTTAACAGTAGACATGCTGTGAAGCTGGTTCAGTACAAATTTTGTTTAATTATTGGCATATTGAAAGCCATATATTTTCTGAACTGATGTGAGAGGCTGCATTTCTGTCTATACTTAGGGGTATTGGACTGGTCTTTTGCACATTTCTGCTTCATGAATAGAGCAAGTGCATGTTGAAAATAGCTGTCCAAATCAATATGAGACTGGTGTCTTGATTGGAGTGTAATAAGCAGGAGAGGACTTCATCTCGAAGAAATATAAACGGTTGGGAATAATGGATTTTCAATGGAGACCCAAGAAAAGTTATTACATTATAAAGACCTACATAGAGATAGATCTATTTGAACAATGTATGTGTGGAAGTGCTGGTGTGTCACTGATTACAGACAGAGAATGTGCTGTGGGATGCTACTTCACAAAAAGGTCATCTTTTTATTCTCAAGGGCAACTGCTCTTCAGAGCTTCTCTAAAGCGCTAATCACATCATGGCTTAGCAACTGTAACCAATAACAGGGGGAAAACATCTTAAATGTGCTGTAAAGTTGTTTGCTTTTTTGCAAGCCATTGCCTTTTCTGAACAAGGACAACATTCTCAAAACAACAATTAAAAAGTGCATTAGTTTTACACAGCTTATGTAGACACAGGACAGAAGCAGCTTTAAAATGTGTCGGATTCACAATTAATTCCAGGTATTTCACACTTAGCCTTTCCAACCTCGATCAATAAGACAATAAAACCATATTCATCAAATAATGGTGAAGTGTCATGGTCACTGGCTCTGTGGCAGAAGTGAGACTTGAACCATCTTTTCTTCACAGTTGAACTAACTGTATCTGGTGTTCTCT
Organism: Lythrypnus dalli; assembly: GCA_011763505.2. NCBI lineage: Eukaryota > Metazoa > Chordata > Actinopteri > Gobiiformes > Gobiidae > Lythrypnus > Lythrypnus dalli. Next base: position 5,022,851 of record JAADKR020000021.1, read on the forward strand.
GAGTGTGTTTAATAATTGAGGAGTCACTGATGTGCAAAAATATTGATATCACTCAGCAAGATAACTTTGTTTCTAATGTAAACTGTAGAGGTGAAAATGGGACACATTTTCCTTCTTTGTTTCTTCTATTTCTTTATTAATCGAATATTTAGAAACACGCATCTTTAACACTAGAAAGCCCGGGGTATTTTTTTACCCCGGTAAAATGCCCAGAAGTCCGCAAAATGGCTCCAAAGATTCAAATCAGTGAAACCTAGCCCCGGAGGGGGAGGGGCTAGGTTTGAATTTGAATTGATCACGCGTGCGGGGAATTTAAATCTAGCCCGGCCCGCAATGAGCACTACTTAGGGCCCCAGGTGCATAATCAGCAGCTGCCGTCGAGTAACGGTCACTTTTAACACACATTTCATGGGCATTTGAAGCCGCACGACCAACCTTCCGCCCCAAAAACCAACATGAAAAGAGCTCTCCGCACTCAGAAGGCTTTGGACAATGTCCTGGACAAACTCAACCCTTGCAATTCCGATGGAGAAAACATAAACATCGAGCTGAGTTCGAACTCTGAAATGGATTCAGGTTAGAGTTTCTTAATATTCTTTGGTCACGTGGCTGGCGACTGAGGAGATATTATTTAGTTTTTATTTTACTTTACTATTTATTCAAATTATATATTTGTCGGCGGCTTTAAGTGTACTTAAATGG
>JAADKR020000021.1:5036071-5046248 GCA_011763505.2 Lythrypnus dalli
TGTGTGTGTGTGTGTGTGTGTGTGTGTGTGTGTGTGTGTGTGTGTGTGTGTGTGTGTGTGTGTGTGTGTGTGTGGCGGGGGGGTCGATGATTGTTGCCATGGCAACAGCAGATATTTTCTTCTTCTTTCTTCTTCCTGCAGCAGGGAGCAGGAAGTCTTCATCAACTCTGGCTGACCCCCCCAGACACACAGGGAAAAAAATCTTTACTCCGTGGTTTCTCTGATGACTTTACCGCTAAAACAGCATCACAACTGAAGATACTGTAGAGACAAATGATTGATCATAGAATACTGCAGATCCATTGGAAAATGGTGTAGGGTGTTTAGGTTTTGGGTAGTTTTTTTGTACACTAGCAGTTAGTCAGATGTGGGGGGGGGGTATATACACTGCACTATACACACACACACACGTATATGTATATATATATATATATATGTATAAATCTTTATTCACAGCCCAGGCTTGTGCAGGGTTTTCTTGAACTCTGCTTGCATTGACGAAAGGTGTTTCTGAGGAAGGCATGTTGAGGCTCAGCTAACATCTACTGTACCTATGTGTAAATATAAAGAATTAAATCTTATAAAATAGTTTAATGAAGACTAAATAAAATTTGTAGAAGAGTCACACTTATTACAGACAGACTGCTCCATATCCTCAGTCCAGACACTGCATACATGAAACTCTCACTTCTCAGTCTTGTTAGTCTGTGTTGACATTCAAAACCTAAACGGTTACTATTTTCTGACCATTTTTTCATGCATCTCATTTTCCTGAAGCCGATTACAGTCGATGGAATTATCATATTTTCAAAAAAGACCTTTCCATTATGTTGCTGTCTATTGTGTTGCTGATAGCATTTGATGAAATGCGCAGGGCAGATGCAGCCTGTAAATGTCAGAGCAAATTGACAGACAGGTTTGAGATGAATGACAAGCAAGGAACAGTGAGGGAAATGAGTGAAATAACACAGATTCTATCGAACTCTGTTTTACATGCTTATTTACGAGGTTGGGTCAGACTCAAACAGGGGCTCTAATAATAATATTAATACGTTCTTACTGGTATTGCACTTTACAATCTTGACAGGCTTTTCAAAGCACTACACAGTAGCAGTGCTGGAGAGTAATGGATTACAAAGTAATCCTCTACTGTAATGAGGTACTTTTTAAGTAAGGTAATAATGTAACAGGATTACAATTGCAAAACTGGTAATTAGATTATAATTTATGAAGCAACTATTGGCTACTTTTTGAATAATTGACAGTTGAAAATGTTGTATTATTTATCGATGCCAGAAATGTAGAAAAAAACAAATGAAAACTACAAAGTCATATTGCAAATGTATATTACCGGTATCTTAATCAAAGAGTATTGTGGTCTATTTTGGTTATCTGCAGGAAACAAGGCATTTTCATTGTGGAAAATCACCAAGGTGAACATAAACATATAAGAGCAGCAGTTGCTCAAACGTTAGGATCAGCCTGGCTTAATCCTTTTATAAAACAGTCATTAGTAATCAGTATAATCAAATTCATTTTGAAATGAAGGAATCAAAGAAGTAATGAGATTGCTTTTAGGAGGAGTTATCCGTATTTGGATTACTTTTATAGAGTAATCCCAATAACACCGCACAGTGGTCATTATTCATTCTACACTATGGTGGTATTATTGTATTATTGTAGCCACAGCTGCCAGGGGTAGACTGACAGAGCGAGGCTGCCAAACTCCAGCCTCTACTATTCACTCACACATGACGTTCATAGGCCAGGTGGGCAAATCAAACCATCAACTTTGCAGTTTTGTCGCCCAAATGCTGGACTCATGTTACGAGAGAAGTCTTACTGCTACTAAAATTCTCACATTTATACTGCACTTTTCTACTTCTGTTGGACACTTCGCATGAAGGACTCTTTCCACAATAAACATACACAAGTTTTCACAAGCGCTAGAGGCAAAGTGGGAAAGTGTCTTACCCAAGGACATAGCAACAGCATGACGGAAGCGTGATATACCAACCTTTGGAACAGTGGGTGAATGCTCAATCGACTGAATTACTGCTGCCCCCTCAAGTACAAATAGTGCAAATTTTAGCGACATACAATAGCCAATAGCAGTGGTCACAGCTGCATTTTCAATATTTTATACGAATAAAAGATTGTGCTTTCTCAAAGTGCTTCTCGTTCTCTTTCGCTCCCATGTCACATGTGTGCATAAAGCGATGTGATCAGAGCTGCACGTATTAATGTGTGGCACCAGCCTAAGCAGGACAGAAAACAAAAGGTACTTTTTACTGCTTTATTTAAATTAAGATTAATAAAAATAATAATAATTTAAAAAATCACCTATTGAGTTAAACCACCTTTCTCTAATTGTACTTTTTTAATGTAATTGTTGCTAATGGCAGGTGTCAGAGATCAGAGCTGGTAGGCTTTGTACCGTCCTGTCTTTGGTTGAGTTTGGCTGCATCCCGGTTGTTGTTGAACAGACGCTGCTCGGGTCTGGCCCAGTTCTTGGCTGCGTGCCTCACACTGTCATTTGGATGAGTGCAGCTCGCGTTGCCTTTGGGCTCATTAACAACAATATAAACAGTAATTACTGTGATCGCCTAATTAATTCATTTAAAAATGCCGCGCAGCATGGAAAAAAGAGGCACAGGCAAATCTTTTCGGGGAGATAAGTATTTTTGAATCAGTGTTGACGCAATTAGCAAATTCATGTCTATAAAAAAAACAACAACAGAATTAATTGAAAACTTTTTGTCCTATTTTATACAGTGACTCTTGTTATTCTAATGTCTCTTTTCAGATCCAAGCAGTGTAATCTTTGCCTCTGGTCACAGGCTTTTGTTTACCATTTTTAGTGAAATTGTTTCCTATTGTTTTCTGGGTTTTGTTGCCATGAAAGAATGGACATTTTAACTTTAATTGCCAATCTTTTTTGTAGTTATTTTAGCCCAATTAAGATTTCAGAAAAAGTGGGCATGCATTGTGACAGGACAATGGTGTGTGTGTGAATGCATGCTGGTTTGCCTGTACCACACCCATGTACTAGAGATAGACTCAGGAGACAATGTTTCAATTAGTCCATACAATAAGCGAGATGCTGGACGGATAAGTGTGGGTTATTGCTGCTATAGGACCAAGAATCAGATCAAATCAAGGCTGAATGAGGAGCGCATTTGCATTTCCATAAATCCCACAGGTCTGTAATTGGACATGTTCATGTTTACAGCAGGAAGCAATGGAGAAAAAGGGCATTGTCGCAGTGTGAGGGTGGTTTGTAACATGCATTAAAGTGAAGCTGTACATTTGTATCTATCAATGCCAACAGTGACAACACTGCGTTGTTGAGAAAAAGAGAAAATTCAACTAGTTTATAGCTAACTAGTCATACATCAATACACTATAAAAGGGACATTTTGTGGTGTTACATTTTCACTGATTTCCCCATTAAATGTAAATAGTTTATTAACATTTCTGTTATTCTTTGTTTTATTTTTGTTGTTTCCTACAAACTTTTTGCTATTATTATTTCTCTTTATTTAGCTGAACACGTGCCTCAAATGGCTTGTTTTGCCTCTTTTTTTTCATTTTCATGTTTAGGGCCAGTTTTATCTCTTAACATATACACTTTCATCTACTCTAAACACAATCTAATCTTAACAATATCATGTTTAATTGTTGCAAAGATTCAGTGTTTCTCCTCATGTAAGGTTTTATTTATTTATTTATTTTTCCACATATACATAGGTTATTTTAAAACTAAACAAGATAACCAAAATGTCCTTTGAATAAGTCTTTGTAACAAATATATCTCCAAAACAAAGCCATACATTTAAATCTTACTCAATCAATTTTTTAGATTTTGTTGTCAGAAACATAGGCAATTTATTTATATATAAAAACAGGGGGGGAAAAAAAATCTTATTTTTTATTTTATGTTCATCTTATTTTATTTTATTTCTATTTATTCAGCATTCTGGTTACTACAAAAGTGCAAAACATCCCCAGAACTACATTTTCACTGATCTCCCCGTTAAATGTACATAGTTTATTAAGATTTCTGTCATTCTGTGTTATATTTTTGTTGCTTCCTATCAACTTTTTTATTTTTATTCCTCTGTATTTAGCTGAGGACGTGCCTCGAAGGGCTTGTTTTGCTTTTGGTTTGCAGTATGTATGAAAAACCCCCAATGACCCAGTCCCCTGAACTCTCCCATCATCATTAGTTCAGATGAAAGATTTACTGTGGCGTCTGGCATCACTTCTTGTTGATTACCTCTGCTCTCATTAATGACGGACCAGATTTATGGAGCGGCCTGGCTGACGGAGGGGTGAAGGGAAAAAGCACAGCACATCCAAACCCCAACAAATCCATGTGCCTTTTGTACAAAAGCCCCACCGCCATTTATTGTGTTATTTTAATGATACCCAGGAAGGAAGGATGATGCAGGGTCAAGATCAGGCAGAAATCACAACAGCTGATAAAAAAACAAAACATTTTTGCATCTTTCATGTGGTTTTTAAAAGGCCTATGTAATGTACACTGTTTTTCAAATGTAATTTGTATAAACTAATAAATTATGCATATTTTAATTAGAAAAATCTCCTTTGAATATTGAGTTTACATGAAAAATATAGTGGTGACTGAACATGGAAACACAATACACAGCTCTTGATCGCCATCTGCTGGTAGTAGGATGTACAATAAGAAATAAATTACAGAAGGCAACCTTGAAGAAAAAGACATCATACAGTATTCTCCTTTACAGGTAACATACACCTTGCAATAAATTACTGCAATCTAACTACATTAAATGTGTATAGATGAACGCGTAATTATGCATGTTTTTAATTTATGGGCAAATGAAAAAAAAAAAAAAGTATCTTCTTTGTTTCTACATTCATTCATCCATTCAAATAAATGGATGTTCTCAGCATCAACGGCCAATGTGTAGTAACAGAATCGTATCAAACCATATCATACTAGCACTGCCCTGTATTAAGGAATGTACTGTATCGTGACCGATGCATCGAGGTATGTATCGTATTGCTAGGATCTTAACACTAATGCCTGATGCCTGGGTTAATATTGAGCTAAAATCTTAATCTTTTTCCACTCTGTTTTTAGTAAGAGGTTGACGCAGTTGGTTTTTCTAATTTCTTCCATTTTTATTTTTGCAAATATATTATTTTTACAGTTCAACACTTCAACACAATTTTTTGAACATTCTGGACACCGCCGCGCCACCTGCTTTCTGCATGTTCCACATGTAGATCTATAACAGTCAATGCAGCACAAAGTGGCATGATTTTTCATGCACCAACAGATCCCTTGGCACATTGCCCTATTCCCTTCGTCAAGGTGGGGAGGTTTTTCTGAAGAAGTCTTTATTGTTTTGCCTTCCTGACATCATGGGCCAGCTACACCAGAAAGTCCAGTGTCCTCTGTTTGGCCAGTGTTGAGCCAGAGGTTGAGAACACCTGGTATCGCATAATGTCTTGAAAGCGGTTTCAGGTCAAAATCTCACTGATCATTTGTTGCCTCAGTTTGGCTGACCATGTGTCATGAAGTGATAGAAGTTTTATTACACTCCTTAAGAGAAGGACGGCAATGAACGCCCTCAGTTCAGGAAGGCTCAGGAACCAGCTGGGTTGCTCTGTGAGGTGTCCGTGCCGCACAGTGCACTCCCGGACAGTGAGCAGCATGTCGAGGGTGATGAAGAAGTGGAAGCTCGCTGAGCGACTGGACACCGCTCTTCTGGCCATAGCTGTGGGTGCTCCATCTGCGGCGTATGGTTGCATGGGGCTGTGATGGAGTGGCCTCACGACCGGTTCTTCACGCCATACTGTCCCGTCTTTTGCCTTCTGCGTTGGCTCTGGTTGACCTCTCTTTTCTGGGGGTGGTGAAATGTCCTTGTCTGTAGGGTGAACATAAGAATTAAATTCCAAAACAAACTAAATTATGCCTCCTCTGTAGCCAGCCACCCAGTCAAATGATGTTTGGGAAGACATTTCAGAGTCTAAACTCACCTCAAGGTGTATGTCTTCTCCATCTGAATTGCAATGGTTGACATGGTCCAGGACCATGTCCAAAGCCTGTTGAGTGTGGAGAGCTTTTTCATCGTGGCTTTTTGGCAGACGGTTGGTTGTTCAGCATGAAGAAATGAGAGCTAACATGGACCACTAGTTATGGACCTACTGGTTATGCACCTGGGACCATAATTAGTGCATCTTTGACACATACTTACACCCTTACACAGCACCATGTCCACTAGGCCTGCTTTTATAACGGGAAATTAAAAGGAATTTATACTATATACAATTCACAGCCATTGTACCAGGGGTAAAAAAAAAAAAAAAAACAGGCTTTCTTGTGTTAAAGATGCACAGCCCTATTCATGCAACAGTGAAAATCCAAATCTAATTAAAATTGACCTCTACACAATGTCTTACAATAGAAACAAGTTTGCACGTTCTCCCCGTGTCTGCATAGGTTTCCTCTGAGTGATCCGGTTTCCCCTACCACTAAAAACATGTACAATAGGATCCCCTCTGGGGCCAAGACTCCCCTCCATAAGAGATTCTTAATCTCAGTTAAATAAAAGTCAAATAATCAAATTAATACAATAACTACAGGTCAGAGGAAAGGTCATCAGCAGTGCTTCATTAGCACTCACCTGTGGCTCTCGCAGCATGCAGCACAAACAAATGAGTTTTGCAGACCTAGCTTGTAATGTCAATGATTTTTAGGTAAATTGTGTTTAAATATAACAAAACTCAGAGGTGGGTAGTTGGCTTACTCAATTACATTTTGGCCTGCTCAAGGAGACATAGGCTACTTAAGTAACTAGTTGAAGTAAATTTAGCCTAGTTCTTAGAGTAGTTTTATCATATGGTACTTTTTTCCCACTTGAGTAATATTTTAATGTATGCCTTTCGAGTTTCTTGTTTTTCTATGAATAAATCTTTAAGTTGCAAACACGGTATTTTAACATATAAAGCAGATATAGTTTGGGTTTTGTGCATCTTATTTTCTAGATTTAGTTATTTTTATATATTGTAAGTAAATATGTTGTTTTTTTTTACATTTCAAACTTATTTCAGACTTTTACACTCCCAATCAGTACATTTTCTCCAATTAGCAACTTTTGGTTTCCTTTTTTCTACTGCTTAAGTAAAGTCATAATAAAGTGCCATTACCGTGGGAAGAAAAAGTTCGTAGAAATGCATGTAGTTGCGGTAATTGGCCGCTTGATGGAAGCAGAGCGATAGGTCTCACTTTGTCCGACTTTGAGCAACATGTCTGTGCTCTTCAATGAAATGTACTATCTGCACAGCGGACTATAATGGTACCGTAGTTTAACGTACGCTACTTTGATTATTACTGACACATCATCTTCTTGTTCAAAAACAATCTTTGCATGATGAACAACTTTGTTCAGCCGCTAAAACACGTGAGTTCATTTCTGTGGCTTTCTGCTAAAAGAAGGTGTCCTAAACTAGCCTGGTTAACACCAGATTAAATCACAACTTAGATAAGTGAGATTTTACTGAGAGAAATGAAATGGAGCTCGAGAAGCTATGGGTATTCCTTGGCTCGTCCTAAACAAAAAAACTATTACATAAAAAACTAAGACATTTAAGGCCTTAATTTTTAAACAAATCATTTGATGACTCTTAATGCTATTTAATGTCCCACAAAAACCCTGGTGGATAATGTGTCAATCTCTACTTAACTGCAATTTTATACAGTATTGTTGATTTTTTTAACATTGAAAAAGTGGGACAAATTTGTGATGATGGGGGATTATTGTCTTAGGATCATTTCATGTCATTTCATCAAATGTTTCCCACCTGACACTCTCAGAATGTCCTGGGAAAATATTGGAAAAAGTTGGGGTTTTTTTGTTATTGAGACAATCCAAAATATTAGGTCTCTACTGTCAGTAGTTTTCTCATGAAGAAGAATTGATATAAGGGTACTTTAGAAGTTTTTTGGTATTATAAATTGAAAAAACAGTTGAGACCTAATATTTGGGGTTTTTCATCTTAACAAGTGTATCTTCGTAGCAGATTTTTTCAAGGAAATCTGTGATGGTCAGGTGGTAAGATTTTCAGAAATTTGATGAAATGGAACTTAACGACCCCTTAGATTTAGAAAAAACAATTATCCACAACAACTCTTTTCTTGGGCTACAACTTGGCAGATGGATTAGCAAATATCCCCACATGATAATTAAAATACTTTCTAATTGCTTATATTCATGGTAGCTAGTGGTCGGTATACTGATTTATATGAAAAACCAAAGTGTGTTCATGGTTATTTATTTATTTGGCCAGATGATGTTGAATGCCTGTTATAAAGTGTGGCCGATTGCGAGGTGTGAATGCATTTAAGAGCAGCTTGATAATAAGACAACCGTGAACCTCCGGAGTCTTGAAGTGCAGTTCTCACCTCTGCTCTGGTGAAATTAGGTGCTATATCAGACAGATGAGGAAACATCTGGGCAGCGCTGCACGTCTCCAGGAATGAGACCCAACATCTGCGGCAACAAGTGGCTCAGGGAGTTTGCATCTGCTGCTGTGAAGGATGAGGTTAGATATGGACAGCAATGTGTCTGTGGAAGCTCCTTATGAGGCCGCTTTTCGTTTTATGATTTTCTTTGACCTAGTTCATTTGTAGGCCTGTCACAATAATTAATAAATTGACTTATTGTTGTATATATGACAAATAATTATTTATTTTGCTATGCTAGAATAATTTACTGTGTTGCAACTCGTGTATTATTAAAGTATTATTGTAGATATTGTAATACCTACAGGATTCCTATTTTTTTTTAATTAGTTTCATCAGCATCGAGTTGACCGTAATAATATAATTTATCACAATATATTCCTGCCTCACTATATTTAGCTTCAAATAGTGTTATCATGAACTATATCTGCTCTAATTTAACATTAATGTATTATCTTGATCATTATGTCAAATATTAAGCAGGTTTTATTTAAGACTACATTGAATGGTTGTCGATAATAATTACATCAGCAGTATAAAAGGATTTAGTTAATGTGCTATTTTCTGAGATTACTAAACATACTAAATATGATATCATGTTAGAGGCAACTAAAGTAAAACCATTCTGGGCTCAATCATACTCAAAGTCTGGAGTCATGTTCCCATTGTATAGTTAATTGTATACTGGCTATATCTATAGGTGACACAAGAAACTTCCCTTTGTCACTTTAAAGAGCTACATTGGAAGAAATGCATTTGTGTGAATTATTAAATATTCTGGAATTTCATTGCTCAACTTTGTCCTTAGCGTTGTCCCTTTGGACTTTGTTATTGTCTGACTTTTCTCTAATGTATTCTAATGACTCTCTACTCCCACCTTTGTCTTGATTTACATCCACCCATGGTGCATTAATGACTTCTGACACACTTATTAACCCACGGACAGGCAGTCCAGAGCCTCTGTAGACAAAGCAAATACAAAGAGAACATGTGCAGCAGTATCAGCTACTTATAAGAGTTGATGAAACTTATTTGCACTTTTTGAAAGAAATGTTTTTTTACTTTTACATCTACTTTTTCAGACTGTTACACCTGCAAAGATCTCTGGTGATGAAGCCTGAATCACCATCCTTTTTTTCCTCTTAAGTAGATCAAAAATGTCAACAAATTATTTATATAATAAGCTTTTTTCCAATATATTTGACATCTTAAATCATTATTGTTGTTTCTCTCATGCTTTCTGCGGGTTATAAGTGACCTTTTCTCATTTGAATCCTGAATCCATCTTCAGCATATTGATTTTTCCTTAACCCTCCTATGATGTTCGGGTCAAATCTGACCATTTTACAATTTCATAACGCAATAAAAAATGCATTTTTCTTCTGATTTCTTCAAGGCCTCATGATATCCTTCAGACTAGGTAGTTGAACACATAATATTTTTTTATCACCACATTCAGTGAATTTTCAGTGAATCGTGTCGCACCCATGGTGTTCTCGGTCAAGAGTGACCGGCATAGAAATGAATGTGTAAGACTAGGTTAAGTTCATTTCTATCCATCCACAACAATAATTATAATTATACACCACACACACACACACACACACACACACACACACACACACACACACACACACACACACACACACACACACACAC
>JAADKR020000021.1:5084243-5098799 GCA_011763505.2 Lythrypnus dalli
AAAAGTTCTATAAAGCAGATAAGATCACAGGGGCACAGTGAAGTGTTGTGCTACTACCTACGAAAGGAAAAAAGCAGGATCTTGGAAGCAGCTGATGTTAAAGCAACAGTGTGTTAATACAAATTTGAACTGCATGCCAACAATAGCACTTCGACGGGGTGGACATTTGAAATGAATGTTTTCACACAATGTCAATATAATATACTGCCTAGAGTAGTTTCCGCTATTTGAAAATGTACATGCAGTTCCTAGATAAAACTACAATAAATCAGATGAATACAAAAGGAATTAAAATCGCCAGGCAGGGCAATTTGCTTCTCCATCCACTTTTATAAGCAATATTTCCATTCACTTATTCATAAGTGTGCGAACATACAAAACTCCCATTTTACGCATTTATATGATTTCTTTTTTTAGATATGAAACTATGACCTCTTGTTAAGTCCATGTTCTTTTGGTTCTGTTTTGTCTGTTTTACTTTACCCAACAAGCTCTTAACAAAAAGATGGTAATGATTTCTTCATTATTTTGAGCAGCCAAAGGATGTAATTGATGCAATGACTTTACCTTGGCTTCTTCTGTGATGTCCCATGTGAAGGAGACCGCGTTGTAGGCGATTTCTTCAACATTGGAAATTGTGCTGAAGCTTTCTTTATAGTCAGCTGCAACAGTAAAGGAAGAAGCGCTGAGCATTGAGGTCAATAATGAGAAAGTACAACCAACTATAGTAACGTGTGCTTTTCAAGAATTTCTATATTGTGGCATTTTGTGCTTTATGCATATTTTTGATTATATCTTATCAAGCAGAAATAAAACTATATCATATATGTACAGTATACACATTCACTGAGTTTGTCTACATAAAATTCAACATGAGTTAAAGGCATTTCAACTACCAACAACAAAGAAGGAGTGACAAATTTAGTCATTAGTTGTGGTTAAAATGAATTCCTGACTTTATTCACACATTTCTAATATCCCAATTCTTCACAAAGATGCAGCTCCTTTTCAGGATCATTGTCACAGAAATGCTGGAAACTAGCCTGCAAGTTCATGAATTGATGCAAATACTAAATCCCCAGATGCACAGTATTATTTTCCCATGTCTGAGTTTACAATATACAAAAAAGGACAAAACAAATTTCATTCCACTTTTTAAAAAAACTAGACATAAGGCCTTCAATGTAGAATTCATACATATTTGTATGTGATTTTAGCAAGTCTTAACGTAAAAACAACAAATTGTTGACTTTTTTATTGAACAAGCAAGGTTTAAGAAAACAATATTCAGAAATTAAAGTTAAATATTAGGGCACAATGGAAGAGGGAAAAATTGCAACACCCGTGCTATTGCATATTAAATGTATTTTTTTAGGATGATGACTACATCACCTTGGCTGATATTATTAATTTGGTGTTAAAGGTCTAAATTTGGCCAGGCCCCTCATACCTGTATCTGAACCCTATCCCCCTACATTAGCAACATCTCGGCTCATTCCTGTAAAGCTGCAGGTCTGTGCTTGTTTCCAGGGATTGTTCAGGAGATGGCCCTAGTCCAGACCACACCCATCCCTCTTGTTAACGTCTATGCAAATGCCAACCCAGTGACTGCCTCTTCCCAGGGATCCTGTGGGAATCACAGACTGACAGTTATTTAAATGGAGATTTTGTGTTTAAAGCCTTTGAAGGTTTGCTTTTGCCAGTTGTTTACATTTTACACCTGTAGTCTTTTTTGAACAGTCTTTGTAGTCTTCTTTGATAGACATATCTCAAAATTATGTATAATAATGTATAGTATAATATAATACTGATATGTATAATGATTATGCAATACTTACTAAACACTTGTTGATTGCTATATTTGTGTTTACTTTTTTCAATTCAGTATGCCTGAGCAAGTCTTTGAAATGCAGCCTTTTTTTACTCTATTTTTATTGAACCCGAAGAACATTACAACAAATCAGCTAAGACTCTAAAATAGTCATCACTGAAGATCATTTTTTTCCAACGTGGTTTTTAAGACAAAAGCTGTTTCTTTCTTTCCTTGATTCCTCTTTTTTGTTTTTATCTGATAGACTGTATATATTAGAGCATTTGTTTTTGTTTTGCTTTAATCTGTAGCATATTTTTATGGGCAGCTTTGGTTGTTGTAATAATTATGTCCTTGACCTTGAAATTATTTTTAGAGAATGAAGCTTTAATCTATGAGCTCACTATGGTATCATGCATAACAGATTAATCTCAGCATCCCTAGATATCAATGAAAGGCAAAATTCTTACCTATATCCAAAACGCGCTGTTTGGCTGTGTGTTGTCGGGAATGCCAGTATTTCCAATTCTTTAGCTGCTCATCTCTGCATTTGTCCTCCCCAAAGACAACCATGATGACGCTCTAAAAAAAGAGGAAAAAAGACTGGAGATGCTACCACACTCAATCAAATTAGAGGAAAAACATGTAAATTTCTGTAATTAATTTAGTGATTAGCAGGAACAACAGCCTATTATGCACGTTAGAGTTACAAGTTGAAATGTGTTGACTGTTGTGTAGGGGACTTCTGTCTCACCTGTACAACACTGTCCTTCTGCACCCCTGCAGCAGCTCCCTGGTTGGTCCTGGGTGGAGATGCCTCTCTGCTCTGGAGTTTACCCCAATGTGTTTGGGACAGGGTCAGCGCGTAAAACTGCCCCCGGTTCAAATATGCCATCGGTCCGTCAGCATGCCGAGGCCGCAGAGACATGCTGGCATCAAGGCAGTACTGGAAACTATCACTACAAAAAAAACAAGAATGTTTTACTGTTTTTCTTACAGTTGAAAATGAGATGATATATTTAAGTTGAGTTCACTTACACTGATGTGTTGTAGTGGAACTGCTCATCTCCCCCAGAACAACTGTTCTGAAAAACCTAAATACATAAACGCAACATAATGTTGACACAAAAGAAAAACATATTGAAGATGATAAAAAAATATTATGATTACAATTATCTACAGTATATGTGATGTGCAGTGCTGATAACATTGCAAGTTAAATATTCAGAGGTTGAAAAAGAATCTGACTAAATGAACAAAATCAAAAGGATCAACTTAAAGAAAGAGAGAAAACACAACTGGGTCTCACTTCATCCTCGTAGGTGCTGTCCGGAGTGCTTCTCTGTTCCTCTTTGAAATACCCAGGAAATAAGGTTTCATATCGACTTTGTTCATAAACCAACCTCATTGTGTCCCTGGGATCTTCTTTGTATATATTTGCAGAAATATTTGCTTGTGTTTCGGCTTTGAGCAACCCTGCCCCACCTCCGCCTTTCCCAGTGTGTCCTTTAGCATCAGTCGCTATGTCAGGGGGTCCATACAAGTTTTTGGAGTGATCGGTTGTCGCTGTACTGTGCAGCGAAAGGTTGACAGGCATGGAGTTCAGTGCTTGATCGAACATGTCGTAATGATCTAGAACAACACTGGGTTTGGTGACACCCTTCTTCTCCTTAGAAACCTAGGAAGAAAAACATGAACAAACATACTTTAACTGTTAACTGTTGAACATTGCTATGAACCTATTACAGCTGGTCTCTACCAGAGCAAAGAAAAACTGCACTCCCAAACAAGTCTTCAAGTTTAGGGCCATTTTCTGACCCCCGCAGCAGGAGTTTTTAAACAATCAAGATGCAGGACACATTTTTTGGCATGCTCAAAGTTACCATAGGTGTGCTTCCTTTTAACTCCTGCAATGCAATGTTGTTTGTGGAATATGGGCTATATCTCTAGCAGCATTTAATAAATAATCATTATCAAAGGCTGCAGTAGAAACTAAGTCAGGCATAGTATGTTAGCCAAATTGTCTAAGTGTAGTAAATTGTGTACCTTGTAGTAGTCATAGAGCATGCCCAGAGCTGCAGCACTGTCCTCGTCTCCGTTAATGCTCATGATGGCTTTGGTGGCAGCAGTCAGTGGGTTCTCCAGGTAACACCTCCAGGCCTCATCGTCACTGTTGCCCAGCGACTTATGTGGGGAAACCTCGTTCGGTACCACCAACACGAGCCGTTTACTAGAAAAACCACAATAAGGAAGCCACAGGACACAATGAGCTGTGTTGTGAGCGCAAATACAATCTATCAATAACAAAAGCTACGTCGGCCAAGCCTGAAAATCTGCCCCAGGCTGTTTTTCACCAATTCTCCCTCAATCCCATGTGACAATGTTTACATTAGGAATAAGGATGATCTTCAAAAGAGCATTGAAAGAGTTAGTTTTTAAAAAATAATACAAGGCACTAACTCTCAGTAGATGCCCAGTATTTGACACTGACTATGAGGGGGATTTTGTGTATGCAATGACAGTAACTCGTCTAATGATTGATATCCATCCATCCATCTTCTTCCGCTTAATCTATTTCTGGGTTGGGGGGGCAGCAGTTCAAGCTGCTCATTGCACAATGCACCAGCCCCTCATGGCTCCTCTTGCAGCTGGTGAAGCCACGGGAGGATGATTGATATTAGTAGACTAATAATATAAAACAAAATTAACTGACTTAACAAGAGTAAGTGATTACATAAAGTTGTATAGATTAATGTTAAAAGTGAAGTGACATTCTGATTTTCCTTCATATTTCAGTTTTAATAATAACTTTATCATTACTTACAACAGTAAATATGCAGGTTTACTCTACTACTACTCCATGTAACTGAACTATTCATTACATCCTAATCAAGGACCAGCAAAACAACATCTAAACACTGATTTTTTCCCCCAGTAAAAATACTAAATAGGCTATAATTCAGTGCACGTGTGTTACAAGATATGTCAGAAACGTGTTAGATCAAGTTAAACAAATGAGTAGCACCAGATCTGCAGAGCACACCTTAAATGGCTTTCTTACCTGTCCACGTCCATTCTTCTTCTGCTGCTGCTGCTGCTGCTGCTGCTACTGCTGCTGCTTCCAAGGCTTGACAAACAGGACTGTCTAGTTTTGGTCACACTCACTCACTTTTCCTTGGCTGGGTAATCTAACATTTGCCAAGCCTACATCATGATTGAAGAAACTGCGCTTCCATACATTTACAGGTGGCTACAATGGAGCCCTAGCGGAGTGATAACAAGGAAAGGTGTTTTGTTTGCCGATTGGCTTGAAGTTTGTTTGTTTTTATTGCTCAGTTTTAATTGGTGCAACAGTTGGGGGGTGCGTCCCAAAAGCAAACTTGAGCAATTTCACCCAAAAAATAATCGCCTCACGTTTATTCTAAAGTTGCTGTATATACATTACGGATGCATTAATCTGCTGCTCTTCAGGGATGGGCTTCCCAAGATTATTGGAAAAAGGGAACATTAATTTATTTAATATCATTTTAAAATGGAAAAAATATATGATAAATAACTAAAAAATAATGACAACAACAAAGTAAATAATACACATATATTTTCTTTTTTCTAGTTTATACAGTAGGTTTTTTTGTTCGTAAAGATAATTTTGGAAGCCCAAATACAAAAAGCCCCGGCCAAAAATCTCTGCTTTAGGCAACTACTCTTTCTTAGTGTTTTATTATGACACCTTGCGGTAGACAAGTATTACTACACTCACGGAGCTAAATAATTCCCACACGATATATTTTTGTGGTACTACGCAAAACTTTAAACTCTAAATTCAACGTTGAGGGTCGTGAGCCCAAGATTCCAAGAGATACGCCAGGACCATTGCAAAATCATTTGGTAATATAATACAATTTATTACACATACATGTAATAAATATATTATTACATGTAAATGAATTACAGTGCAGAATCACATTTTCAATTCTTGATGGAACTGTCAAATACAAATTATGCAGAAGACGAAAAAAATATATATAAACGATAAATAAATATCTAAATAAATAAGGTGAAGAATTAAATAAAGCATGAAGCGTGAAATACTGGAAATATGGATTGCATTGCATGTAAAAGTAAAAGAAAAAAAAGCTAATAAAATCTATGTTGCGCATGCCAGTTTGATTGCGCATGCGCAGTTTGGTTATTGGGGCAAAGCTACTCGAAGCGTCAGGTATAGTCGATATTAAACATATTTTCTATGATAGGAGGTTATCTTTAAAAGAAACTGAGGCAGGTGAGGTGTATTTATGTACGTGGGCTTGGTGTGTAGCTGACCCTGAAGACAGTTGTTTTTTTCTCCTTACAAGTAGCCACCTACAACAATAGCGAAGCATGGTCATCATGAGTTTGAAGCAGGTTTAGAATAAAAATAGTGAGCATCGTGTTGTTGTACGGCGTTTAATATGTGCCGTTGCCTCCTTTATATAACTATACTCAGTTACATGTTCACTGTTGTCTTGTACGAGGCTGAGTCATTTTCTGTATATGTGCAAAAATAGCCCAGTTTTATTAAATATAGAGACATATCAGATACGTCTGTACCGGGGAAGCAGATCACTGTCATTGTCCTATTACATAATCTATATTCTGTCCATTGCACTTTTTAATATTGGTCGTTTGTGATATTATATCGCAGGCTTGTGACAAATTAACCCCTGGTGAGATGGACAAAGTTGTATGAATCTGATCATATGGACTCCTTTGTTCCACTTTATTTCCAATTATGCTTCTTTTAGCCTGAGAGTGTAGGTCATGTTCCATTATAATTGTTAAATGCCCTACATTCATCAGGGAAAAGTGACTGAGTGTATTCAGTTTAAGTTCATTTCATGCGACTGATTAACATGAAATCAGTGACTTTATTAAGTTATTTTTTTCAAGTTTTTGTTCTCAATAACTGTTTCAGAACATCTATTGCATAATTGATGGGTTAGTAACAATATATTGTGTGAAGATTTTTTTTTTCCCTATACATATAGAGGTAAGCCTAATTACCCCCCTCATGGTCTTGGGGTTATGGTCCTCCCCAGGTCTAATGCCAGAAATGGCTCGTGGGCACCAGAAGTTCCAGTCCCAACAGAAAAATGCCAAAAAACAGGCAGAGATCAAGAAGAGCAAAGGACACGACCAGAAGGCAGCAGCAAAGGCTGCTCTAGTTTACACCTGTGCAGTGTGTCGGGTGAGTTGTTGCACAACCACAGCAGTGTATATGTCGATGTTGCATTGTAATATTGTTTTGTTGTAATATTATATTCTCTAATGTGCACATTTTTTAATCTACAATGCTTTTTAACTTACCTAATTTTTCTGCACATTGATCCCCAATGGATATTAGGTGCATAAAGAACTAAAGAAATGTGGTCATAAAGGAATATGACAGAAAAAAAAAACAGAATAGGTTAAATAATGTTCCAGTTTTTTCCGGTTCAAAAAAATCACATGCTCTTCTATTTATATAAACTTTTGGAAATGCTAATTATTTTTATGACCTTGCTTGTCTCATTTGTCCTCCGCAGACACAAATGCCAGACCCAAAAACGTTCAAGCAGCACTTTGAGAGCAAACATCCGAAGGCGCCGATGCCTCCAGAGCTGATCGGAGTTGAAGCATAAGAAATACATTTTTATCTGTAAGGCAATGAGGCTGGGTTTTAACAAATTACAATGTTGCAGAGAATATCCTGAAATGAAAGTTATTCCTTGTAAAGAGATTTAATATTGAGATAGTCATGCTGCTCAACATGAAGCATGACTATCTCAATATCTCGAATTTGCGCGTTACTACAGTATTCTTTCTTGTGAAATAATACAGTTTTACATCAGTGCTGGTGCCATAGTACCCCACTGCTTGTGAACGTTATGCCATATATGCTTTACAGATAAGCCCATATATTTCTATGGACATTACCAAAATTACAACAGATATCTGCAGCAGTTCTATTGCTGCTTTACCGCCAGGTCAAACCTCAAACCTGTATTTACACTGGTTCAAATTAACTAATACACTTGTGAGACTCCTACACAGAGTGAGCTTACTCTACTGTGAAAGAGGTTGTGGCGAAAGATTGGTTGGGCTGATTTTCATAAAGTTACAAAACATTTTGCACAGATTTTATATTTACCTGATCTATACCTCAGCCCCTTATGAAAATTGAATGTTCATCTTTATTGTATTGACAATGGGATGACGATAGATTTGCACTCAGTTCTTGTCAGTATGCTCGTCGGGGAAATTTGTGTGTTTTTTTTGTGCTCACCACTTGGTTAATTTAGTATGTAGTACTAGTCTGATATAAGCATTTCGCATGACCTCTTTAGGTAATCATTAAGTTTGCCCTGTCATAACAATTACTGTATACTTTTTAAAAATTCTAATCAAGTTTATTTAGTGTGTTTTAGCACACGAAATAAGCGTTCTAAGAAGGAAGTCATTACATTGAGGTCATTAACCACTTCACATCCCATCACTGTGCTAAAAACGTCTTACCAGAAATGTACTAATCATATCTTTGTCCACATAAGTTAATGTATTTTAATAAATATTGTTTTATATAAACCATTAAGGTGGGTTGTTCCTTCTAAATGCAAGTGGATTGTCATACAAAATGAATATACATATGTTAGATAGACCCTTTTATTTTACTTTTATTAGAAGGAAATATGAGTTACCAAAGTCCTTTCATTTAGAAAAATATTAAAGTGAAATTATTTGATTCATACACAAAATTGTATTGGTATAATTATGCAATACAGTGTCATGTTTATCTCGACAGTGAGGTATTGAATTTCATTGGCCATAGGCCATAACCACATGAAAGTTCAAAACAATGTTTGCAATTTAACATTGTAATTGCATCTCTTTGACTGTAATTGTTTTATTCTGCAGTGTAACACTATGACAAACTATCAGTTTATCTCATCTCTTGCTTCACTTGTTCAACTGTGACTCACTAAACCTGTTTGACTAAGTCAAAGGATGTTCACAGATGTACTGTAGTTCTTAAGTCTTACAAGGAATTGTGTTTTGTTTTTCTTGTAAAGCATACAAAATAGGTAAATTAGAACATTTTGTCAATTTACTAAGCTGTAACATGTTGGCCAGGCAGATCATAAAAAGGGGTGTAACCTGTGACTTGGTGTCACTTGTAGAATGAGAGTGCTGTCTGCAGGTTGCATGTGAGTTCAGGTTTCTCAGATTACAATGATAAACAAAAAACAAAGGAGGTTTAGCACTGTGATCTGTTATCTATGCATGAAGTGCCAGTGAAATCTTTTAATTTTTTTCCCTGTCACAAAAGAGCTGGAATGAAACTAAATATGTTAACCAGTCACTGATGATTATTGAACACTATTTATTGTATATCTATTGTATGGGTATTGTGTTGGCTACAAAATGTTCACTAGGGTGAACAGTGCAATTTACAAACGTAACGTATTATGGCGAGGAAGTTCCCAGCTCATGCCTTAATTGTGGCATTGCACATTGTATTTTTGTCACAAAAATGTACACATAGCGTTAAAAAATCAGATATCCAAATAATTATTGTCAAAATGGGGTTTTAAAGCACTGAAAATGAGGATGGCAAAACATGGGGGAATATATATAATGATATATTTTTTTAAAGGAATTGAACATTAGGATCTTTATTTCATTTGACACCAATTTTTACAATAAAATATTAATGGTTCTAAAGTACAAGATGGTCATGCTCTGGCGACTTTAGCAGTTGTCATGTTAATTTCAGTCATCTTCTAGCAAATGGCTACCTTTTGCAAAAGTTTACAAATGTTTCTTTTACAATACAAATGTTGCCAAATAGGCTATTTTGTCTCTTCCTTTATAAACCATGCATGATAAGTCTAACAGCTGTACAACACTGGTGTCACGATGAGAGAGTCTAAGGTGAGTTCTTGTTGAAACCAAGCATGAAAGAACATGAAAAACAGGGAGTTTCTGGGTGCCTGCTACTTGTAGTTAGGCTGTTAGAAATAAACTGCAGTTCCCATGAGCACTTGCGCTCGGTTGGCACGGTTACCTTTGACGTCACCTACCTCCAGCTCAGCCCGCACAATAGATGTGTATGGGCTGTGCCTCGGACCGGTGCGACAAGAAGGAAACCCCGTGGACTGCGCAGTCAGACGAGCCCCGAGTCAGCTGTAGATTCAAACGCCGACGTCCTCGCCAACCAGGTATGGAGAAATACTATCAAAATGCACCGAGAATACTTGTATTTGGCACAGTCTCTGGAGGCGTAACGTCGAGTGGCTGCGGTTTCTGCGTAGCGTTAGCGCTCACGGTCTGTAGACGACTCTGCGTCCGTGGAAGGCGTGTCACGTCTAAAAGCAGCTAAAACAGCAGCTAGCAGCCTCTGAACCGAAGTAACTTGTTTCGGTTTTCAACAGGCTCGAGCTAAGCTGTCGAATCTTGATTTTGAGGGGAGGGGGGTTGTCTTACTATTAAACGCAAAGATACTGCCCCCGTCATGCGAAGTGGCTCGGCACGACTAGCCATTATCCATTTTTATTACAGCTGCTTTAGGGAAATGGCCATCCGCGGAGTCACGGGGTTTTAAATGCGCTTCTCGCTTTCACCAACCTATTTTTGTACTGCTTTCTGTCGATAATATAGATCGACCTGTGTTGTACGAGACTGAGTTATTGCATAAAGGCCTTACGGAAGTTTTCTGGTACAGGTACAGGCATGGGTGTGGTGTATGGAAAAACGCTGGCCATGGTAACCTTCGCTTTTTTTGCATTTTAGGTCGACTGTCAGCCTTGACTTTGGTGTAAACCGCAATTTTAAACCGTTTTATGTGGATCGTGGGTCCCTGAAGCCTATTTATCACTGACAGTTGAAATGTGTTAAGTGTAGACCTAACAAAGGGTCAGATGTGTAAATGCGGAAGTGACTTTAGGTGTAATGCCACGCTTTGCCCAGAGGTGCTCCACGCAGGTCGTAAAATGTCAAAAGTTTGGTTTGTGCTCTCCATCAGCAATCCAGCACATTACTCATTTTTGGAAGAATTAAGACTAAGATTAGGCCCAAAATATTGCACTAGCCTTGTTTAAATAATTACTTGTGCTATTGATACATTTGTTGATAGTCATGGTGTATTTTGTCCTGTGAAAGTGCACTGATTGTTATTTTTTGTTAATTTTACATTGTCTTGTGTCCTACAGAGCCATCATGTCTGACGAAGCTGCTGCTAAGGAGCTGGTTGAAATGGCCAAGCTTGCCGAACAGGCTGAGCGCTATGATGACATGGCCACAACCATGAAGAAGTTGACACAGGAGAAGAAAGTTCTAGGGACGGACGAACGAAATTTGCTCTCAGTAGCATATAAAAATGTAGTTGGTGCTCGTCGGTCCTCATGGCGAATTATGGTCAATATAGAGGGTAAAGACAATGAGAAAAAGACGGCGGCAATTAAATTGTACAAGGAAGAGATTGAGAACGAGTTGATGAAGATTTGCAAACAAGTTCTGGTGAGAGAAATTTTGTCATAGTAATAGGCCGCCCAGTGTGTTAACATAAGAGGAGGAATGTGGAATTTGTTGGAACCTATTTTCATGCATCATGGACATAAACTATACATATTAATGAAGTTACCTTTATTGCACTCTGTTCACAGGAGCTCTTGGATGACCCATTGATTCCTAATGCAGCAGATACAGAGAGCAAAGTGTTTTATCAAAAAATGAAAGGCGACTACCACAGGTACCTGGCTGAGGTGGCATGTGAAGAGGATTCGGACTGTAAGTTTTTTATCTATAAAATTTCTTCACTACACAAAAGTATCTAATGAAAACATTTGCATGACCATTGAAGTGAAATGCAACAAGTGTCTCAAGTTTTTAGACCTAAAAGCTTAGTCATTACAATTCTTTTGTGTGTGCGTGTGTACCCACCCACCTGAAACAAAAGTGTAGCCTTAAAAATTATGTCTTGTGTTTTATTGGTAGTATATAAACATTATATCACATATTGGGTTTTTCAGGCTGCAGGCCAAAGTGACCAAATCTTGATTTATTTATTTGCGACCATGAGGGTGACCTGGGCCACTTTTACATGTACTCCTAAATCATGGATACATATTTGGTCTTTTGCAATACAATTTCTGTCTCATCTCATTCATCCGATCTACAGGTCAATGCACTACAAATGCCGTTTGCTCTGTATTAAAGTTGATGGGAGTGAGCTGCTCACTGGACGACACATTTCTCCGTGCAGACGTTGCTGCCACTGGTCCTCCTGTTTAAAATAAGGCTATTTATAGGTTGGCCTCCCACAACTTTAACATTACCAGATCGGCTGTTTGTCCATGTCTACGTCCGCTCTGTACTCTACTGCGCATGTGCAATGCATTCAAGACGTGTTCTGTCAAACCGATCACACACAGGTTGCAATTAATTGGCAAATGGTGGGGATTTCGGGGGGTGGTTGTCTTTTCAAACATTTTGATTTGATCATTAAGACCTGCAATTTGAACATGCCCTTAAACTGTAAGCCTCTTTCCGAAGAACGTCATACGGCTGGGTTTAAAATGATAGCAGTCCAATGTGACTGACCAGAACAATCCAGATTTTTAGTATATTTTGTATTGCTACATGGCAAACGAATTACTAGTAGGTGTAGATTCTCAGAAAACCTGTGCAATTGGTCAATTAGTTGAAAGCGGTGTGTTAAAAAACAAAATAGCAGTGTGACATTCAATCAGTGAGATCATCAATTTTGTGAAGAAACAGGTGTGAATTTGGTGGGCTCTATTTAAAGAGCAACTCACCCCCAAATCAACTTTTTTTTTTTTGCTAATAAACTGTATAAACAGATGTTTAATAGCCTTGCCTACATATCCTACTGATTAGTTTGACATTTTAGTGCATAGTTGTTAAAATAGTTATTTTGTGCTAAAACCCGTCTGTATACCTCCATCTACAGGTGAAAAACGGGTGCTGAATTTGAATTTCCATTTGTCCTTCTGATTGGCTCTGGTGTTTTATTTAAAAACACCACGCAATACTCACAGCAGATCACTGTCAGGAATAAAAGCGGCTCAGTCTCGCACCAGCCCTTGAAGCAAGTTGGAGGAGGAATAGTGAACATTGCATGCACCTTTATATCGAATTTCAGGTTAGCCATCTATTAGCATAGCCTAGCATAGCCCCCCCCCACCCAAGGCTGATGGTCCTCCAGGCACTTGAATGTTGAATGTGCATTTTTGTTTGAAAGCCTGAGGAAAATGGGTCCTTCAAGACATTGTTCAGAAGAACCATGTACTTTGATTAAAAAGTTGATTGGAGAGGGTAGAACTTGTAATGAGGTGCAAACGTATATGGGCCGTTGAGATAAAATGATCTTCTTAAAATGTTCTTTTTTGATTCCAGGCAAGAAAAAATCAGAGGAAGCTTATGGTGCTGCTTGTGAATGTTCCAAAGAGATGTCCCCCACAGATCCCATCCGTCTTGGTCTCGCCCTCAATTACTCTGTTTTCTATTATGAGATCTGCAACAACCCAGAAAAAGCCTGCGAATTGGCCAAAAAGGTGAGAATGTTCAGACATTGCTTGGTCGATATGCTGTTAATTATATATTTAACAATGGCGTGAAAAGAAATTCATTGCATTTTGCAGGCTTTTGATGAGGCTATTGCAGAACTTGACACACTCAAAGAAGATTCCTACAAAGACAGCACCCTAATCATGCAGCTCCTGAGAGACAATTTGACGGTAGGTGTTTTAGATTAGTATTTTTATATGTATATGTATGCAATGTACAAAGGAATATATGTGGATAATCCAAAAAAAAATTTTTTTACTTGAATCCAAATTGCTATTTAGAGCCTTATTCACATGTTTCGTTGATTGCACCACAACATTTGACAAATTAAACCATGTAAGAGATGAATTATTATGATTCCAAAGTGCCACATAGTTATACCATCCTACAATGCCAAGCATGTCCTGCTAAAATTGGTAACAGTCTTGCAAAAGCAAATCTGACCTCCGTGTATCTATTTTTACATATTTTCACGTTAATTGCAATTGAAGGTGTGAAAGGAACTACATGAAAGAAAGAATACACTGACTGGGCATGGCTTGTTAGTGTTCATTTACAGATGAATGCCCTTCATCAAAAGCACTATATATAATATATATATGTATTATTTTTGTAATACTTTGTACGCATAGTCCAGATTTAGATTTTATTGTGTTCATTTTTTTATTTTATTTTTCTTGCTTGCAGAAACACAAACTGTGTTTCATACTGTAACACCGCCCAATATTCTGCCAGAGATTTAAACTGCCATCATTGATTCAATGCAACATAATCCACTGTAAAGCGCTTTGTGAAACAAGCTATGTAAATAAAGATTATCATTATTATCAAAACATGAAAATAATATAAAACAATGACAACAATTTGCCAAAGCAAATATTTTTAGTCCATTTTGTAGCATGTGAATCGTGTCTGAGGCCCGTATGACATGCACATTCTGACAGGCAGTAGGACTCATCAGGCTAAAGAATTAGACTAAATAAACATTTTCATAAAGACAGTATAAACCTACTCTAGGTTTAGTTGTTCTATTTTGATATTTTTTTTACATTTGCAACTAGGTCTAATAGAATAGAATAGAAAAGCCTTTATTCGTCCCTCAGTGGGGAAATTTCAGTGCCACATCACAATTAAGAGCAGTA
>JAADKR020000021.1:5099939-5115846 GCA_011763505.2 Lythrypnus dalli
TTGTACACTTTCTGTAAATCCTATAAACTTTGTTTCACTTCTCAAATATCACTGTGTTCGTCTCCTATGTGATATATCAAACTGATTTTTTGTATCCTAAGAACCAATGATTTATAAAGGAAAATCATGAAAATTAACATGGTTGCCCACATTTTTGCGCCCCACTGTATGGCTCTGTAGAACCAGCTTGAGAATCGCTGGCATAAGCCTTTTTTAATTTCAGGATTACTTGTCACAGTAATGCTAGCAAAAATAACTCCCAGTCGATAAAAATGCTTTTAAATTAATAATATTATCATAATAACAAAAACATAACATTGTTTTTCCCCCCACAAATCAATATACTGGATAAGGACAAAGCACATTTACTTTCACTGCCGATAAAAAAAACGGAAACAGCATAATGTTCCATGTCGTACATGCCATTACATTTCAGAAAATCTCCTATGTTTTATCTAACGATATGGCACAAAACCCGCAATCGCATTTACAAAGGTGGAAGAGTTTTGGAGCATATGAGCCGTTAGAGAAGGCGCTTTTCCATGTATGTTCTCGCGAGACTTTACGGGAACCTGGCTAGTGCACGCGCCGCCGAGACTTGAAGCGGAATCGGGAAGCAACCTCCGGCGACCTTCCTTTCGCTCCCGTAATCCGTCTGCGTAGGGTGTGCTCCGGAGCTAGTCTCGGCACACATTTTATTATTATGAAACAAACCAAAAGCTAGGGCACACGCGCAGACATATTTTTTATAAGAAAAAACAAATAAAAATCGGTGAAGCAGGATTTCATTTGCCAACTCAAGCAACGCAAAGAAGACGCCGCATTGTAAAGTGTTAGCCGCTAAAGAGTTAGCCTCATTGTTGGAAGCGTGGGTGATTTGTAGCTCGTCAAATTATTGGTATTGACTTAAGCTTTCGATTTGTTTTCCCATTCCAAGTATACTTTGAACATTCCAGTTGTGAAATACCAACTAATTGACTTTTATTGTCTATGTAGTATTTACATTTTGGCGTTTGGGCGAAGCGAATAGGCCTTACGTCGATACCTGGAGCTAAGTAGCCTCACGTTGCTAATTCTTGAGGCCAAAAGCGTGGAAGCAGCCGAGGAACTACAACGGATACTACTTAAATTTGTGGCATTGTTTGATAACCCACCAGTCGAAGCATGAACCCCAGCGCGCCCAGTTACCCCATGGCCTCGCTGTACGTGGGTGACCTGCATCCAGACGTGACCGAGGCCATGTTGTATGAGAAGTTCAGCCCAGCAGGACCGATCCTCTCCATCAGGGTCTGCAGGGACATGATCACCCGCCGATCCCTCGGATATGCCTACGTGAACTTCCAGCAGCCAGCGGACGGTAGGCGAATGCTGCTGTCCTGATGAGAAGGATGTGTGCTCGGCCCCATTTTGGGGAGGCGTGGATACTGTAGTGTTGCTCTCAGGCCGATCGTGACTATTTTGTTTATATTTACAGGTCTGATGTCTGCGTCAGTGACCTTGACCAAGTGTTTCATTGAATGATAATTAATGCTTTAGACGCCCTTAGATGTTATGTTCTTGCATTGTGGTGATCAGTTTCTAACTTATTATACTTATTGTAGTGTAATGTCAAGGGATTGGGTTCACGTTTTGGAATGTGATTTAGTAGGGACTGTGACCGGTGTATATACCAGGTGTGGGCACTATTGGTCCTCAAGGGCCACAATCCAGAATGTTTTACATGTTCCCTCTGTCAACACACCTGATTCAGACTGATTCAAAACATTAAAAAAGTTCAAGCTCAGAAAGTACAAGTCATCATCGGCTTGGCCCTCCCTGCTCTGTGATTGGATCCCTAAAAACTGTCTTTTTTTGTTATCCGACTCTCCAGACTGCTTCTCAGAGAGAAATGAATGCAGCGCGAGGAGTGGTATGGGGGTGCCCAGGCAAGTGTTGTGTACCAACTCAACGAGAATCCTAAGGGCCTGGTCTGGTGGCTGCATTTGGCCCCCGGGCCGCTCTTTGGACACCCCTGCTGTAGGGTGTGGTGTTTTGTGATCCACAAACACTCACTATTATTCTTGTGGCCTATAGCCTGCAGCCGTGCATGTGTCATTGCGAAAGCTTTTGGATACTGTTGTACAAAACATTAAAATTCCCTTTATTTGTGCAGACAGAAGACAACCATTTTCCCTTTGTGTTACAATAACAAACTATATGCAGCTAATGGCATTATGTTTCTTAGTTGACCTGTTGTAAGGATAAACACATGTAGCAACCGAAGACATTTACAAACAGACTGTGTTGTAATGATAAAAACCTGTGCTTCTGTTAGCGGAGCGAGCGCTGGATACCATGAACTTTGACGTGATCAAAGGAAGGCCCCTCCGTATAATGTGGTCTCAGCGTGACCCTTCACTGAGGAAAAGTGGAGTCGGCAACATCTTCATTAAGAACTTGGACAAATCAATTGATAACAAAGCTCTATATGACACATTCTCCGCTTTTGGAAACATCCTGTCCTGTAAGGTAAGAGTTTGATTTTTGAGTCCCTTACATTTATGTGCATGATCTGCGTCAAGGTTTGAAGAGGGTTTTGGGGTTTGTAGATTCTGGTTTGCATGTGGTTGTCTTTGACATGCTTGAATGTTCCCCTTCAAGGTGGTTTGTGATGAAAATGGTTCAAAAGGCTACGGTTTTGTTCACTTTGAGACCCACGAGGCTGCTGAGCGGGCCATTGAGAAAATGAATGGCATGTTGCTCAATGATAGAAAAGTGTAAGTGTTTTCAATGCTTCAAAATGACTAACTTTTTCAAATGTTTTTATTGCATTTTGTCCATTATGCTGCCAACATTTAACTAAACAATTTGCGATATTTTTGGTTTTGTAATTGAAACAGGTCTAATTACTGAAAGCCAAAGTTGTAGCCTCATTCTCACAATGGATATTTGAGTGTGATAAAAAATAAAATAAATGGTATTTACATATACAAAAAAAGGCCCGACAACTTTTTTTTCCCTTCTTTCACTGGACCTCCCTAATGCATTACAGGTTTGTTGGGCGCTTTAAATCACGAAAGGAGAGAGAAGCTGAGCTAGGTGCTCGAGCCCGAGAGTTTACCAATGTTTACATCAAAAACTTTGGAGAAGATATGACTGATGAGAAACTGAAGGAAGTCTTCAGCAAATATGGTAAATGAAAGAAAGCTATTATGAAAGATATACTTTTTAAATAGTTTGCAGTGCTACTTTTTTGTTTTTGTTTTGTAGGTCCTGCACTGAGTATCCGTGTCATGACTGATGAAAGTGGAAAATCCAAAGGATTTGGCTTTGTCAGTTTTGAAAGGCATGAAGATGCACAAAAGGTAAATGGTATGCTGCAGTACAATGTGTAGTATTAAATGAAAGTGATTGTCAATTGTGTTGCTATTGTGTTTTCAGGCTGTGGATGACATGAATGGTACAGAGGTAAATGGGAGGCAGGTGTATGTGGGGCGAGCACAAAAGAAGGGAGAGCGGCAGAACGAGCTGAAACGCAAATTCGAGCAGATGAAGCAAGACCGCATGACAAGATACCAGGTTAGCATCTCTGTTTTTCAACAGTACAGTAGGTAGAAACATTGTCATTGTCACTTAGAAAGTCATTTTGAGAAAAACATGTCTTCTAAATTCAGGGGGTAAACCTGTATGTCAAAAACCTGGACGATGGTCTTGACGATGAGCGGCTTCGCAAAGAATTTTCTCCATTCGGGACTATTACAAGTGCAAAGGTAAATTTGGTGCAGAGTCATCATTGATGGTGATTGAGAAATATTGACTGACTTCATTTTTTGTAGGTCATGATGGAGGGTGGAAGGAGTAAAGGTTTCGGCTTTGTGTGCTTCTCTTCCCCAGAGGAGGCCACCAAAGCAGTCACTGAGATGAATGGACGTATTGTAGCAACAAAACCGCTATATGTGGCTCTGGCTCAAAGAAAGGAAGAGCGGCAGGCACATCTTACCAACCAGTACATGCAGAGGATGGCCACTGTTCGTGCTGTGCCCAACCCTGTGCTCAACCCTTACCAACCTGCTCCCCCTTCAGGCTACTTCATGGCAGCTATACCTCAAGCTCAGAACCGTGCTGCGTATTATTCTGCCAACCAGCTGGCTCAGCTGCGCCCTAGCCCTCGCTGGGCCACACAAGGAGTGCGCCCTCAGCGTAAGTTATCTCTTTGGTCTCCTGCTGCACCTTGCTGACAAAATGTTGCAATCTTACATGTTGATGTTTTAATGTAGATTTTCAGAATATGCCCAATGCTATGCGGCCTTCAGCTCCCAGACCTCAGACATTCAACACCATCCGTCCCACGACAACCGCCAACACACAGGTCCCACGCATGATGACCTCCCAACGTATGCGTAAGTATTATGGACGATTTATATCGCAAATGGCGACTGCTACGATAGGTTAACATGTTGTAATCCCTATGTGAGGATACCTCACGACATGGCCACATGCAACAAGATGGACACGACCCGAGCGGTGCGACGTACATTAAACAAACGCGGGTTGAGCGACACACACCTTGAGACATATGTGGTCGAAGTTGACAAAAGTTTAATTTTTTTCTTGTGCGGTGTGACCACCAATCGGGGACGAGCAGAACATCACTGTAATACACCAATCAGCATCAAGGAATGGTCAAAGGCCAGGCTCAAATCAAATGTGACCAACGTGCGAAAGGAGTGTGATACCACATGAAGCAAAAACATGGCTCTATTGTACCGTAAATAATGTTGCTGCCAATAGTTGATCTCGAAATAGCACAAAATGATGGTAAAACATTATTTTTTAGTAATAAAGGAAGCGAAAAGCACACAAATGCTCGTCCTGTGTGATGACACGCAATGTTGCGAGACAACTACTGCACTTTGGGTCCAGCGACAAATATCAGGCAACACACGTGGAATTGGTTGGATGTGTCGCAATTGGTGGTCATTGCACCATTACACATCACACCTGGTGAAAAGTGGGAGGCTCTGGTGTAGCTTGTCCCAGTAAACATAAAGTCTGCATAGCTTGATGAGCTCCTCAATTTCCCTATTGCTTGCACCGCACATTGACTTTAGGCAATAGCTTTTCTGAAGGTCGAAGCCTAACTTTGTGGGTGCAAGCTGTGAAGAGGTTTTGAGAGACTGGCTGTGCAGTTAATCTTTTGAAATAAAGCATAATTTCGACCATTTTAAAAGTTCTTTGTTTCCGTACTTTCTTCAGCCACTCAGCCTTTGAGCCAGCGACCTGCCAGTGCATCAGCTACTGCAGCCCCCGTGCGTGCCATACCACAGTACAAGTATGCTGCCGGAGTTCGCAATCCACAGCAGCACATTCCCTCCCAGCCACCGGTCACCATGCAGCAGGTCAGACATTGCTGCGACATGACAGGTTCTATCTGAAGATTTAAGTAATTATGCTTGAAGTGTATTTTATGTTTGTCAGCCTGCTGTGCACGTCCAAGGACAGGAGCCACTGACTGCCTCCATGCTGGCTGCTGCCCCCCCCCAGGAGCAGAAGCAGATGTTGGGTGAGTAATGCCTTGCATAAATGAGGGTTTTTGGACTCTTAAAAATGTTACTACTTCATACTAACTTCTCTCTCCTTCTTTATGTGCCTCTGTTAGGTGAACGTCTGTTCCCCCTGATTCAGAACATGCACCCCAGTCTGGCTGGAAAGATTACTGGTATGTTGCTGGAGATCGACAACTCCGAGCTGCTTCACATGCTTGAGTCTCCAGAGTCTCTGCGCTCAAAGGTTAATGCCCATTTTTGTGGTGTTTCTTCTCTGCATTATCACCATTTTGTGTAATTTCCTGATAAAACTCTTCAATGTGACATGTTTAGGTGGATGAGGCAGTTGCTGTGCTTCAGGCCCACCAGGCTAAAGAGGCTGCTCAGAAGTCCACAACTCCGGCTGGAGTTCCCAGTGTCTAAGGTACTTTTGGTCAATAAATGCTTAATTTTGGTTTTGAAAACTTGAGGTGGCTAGTAGATAAATAAATGTTTAATTTGTTACAGCATTTTGAAACCTGCTTCACCGATGGAAAAAGAGAAAAAAAAAATTAAACATTGAAAAACCTAAAACTCTGAAAACATTGCAAAATGATAAATTATTTCTTAAAAAAAGAAAAACAATTGACTTTGCCAGGCCTAGGGATGGTTTGACTAGGCCTTGATCATAAATAAAAAAAAATGTTTACAAAAAAATAGAAAAATGGAGAAAATTGAGATTACATATGAATGCGTTTGTGTTTTATGTCGTTTTACTATGTCATTGCTCAGATTATCAGCCATGTGCGAGAATGTGGTAGCTGAGCATTTGAAAGGTGATTTGTATTGTACTGGCTGTAATAAATTCTCATTCAAAACGTTTGTCTCTCTTAACTTATATGCTTGAAACTTGTGATTTTCAAATACCTGCAGGTGTGATATCATTAGATTACAAGCGTATCATCCACAAGGTGTCATTGTTGCTCTTCAGCTGGATCAATCGAAGTTCTGCATTCTTTATATCCTAACGTTTGGCATGACATTGGCCATTGTTTTTAATGTCTTCTGGCCTACATACAAAATTCTAATGTGATTACAGATGCACTATCAGCTATTTTTAAGTATTAATACTGAGAAAATCGAAGTGACAAGCTTCATGTTGACATGAGAAATATTTTGATGCTTTGAGAAGCCTCTTGAATCATTTGATTCCAATTTGATCTCTGCCTTGTTTCTAATGTAAATGCCCTACAATTGTCTGTCAAAAGTCATTTGACTCGGTAGTAAGAGAGCTCTAAAAAGTCCCAACGAGGGCACCGAGCACCCTCCAATAGATACAGTAGTGTTCAATAATAGCAGTCCAATGTGACTAGCTAGATTAATCCAGGTTGTTAAGTGTTATTTTTTTTATTGCTACAAGGCAAACAAGTCTCCAGGAGGTGCAGGAGATTCTCAGAATTCGGTGGCCCCTATTTAAGGATGTTGTTGAATATGCATTGTTCTTTGAAATCCTGAGAAAAATGGGGCGATCAAGACATTGTTCAGAAGAACAGCCTACTTTGATTAAAACGTTGATTGGAGAAGGGAGAACTTATAGTGCAAGTGCAAGCAATTATAGACTGTTCAGCTAAAATGATCAATGCTTTAAAATGGAGAGCCAACAGCACAATGTGGCAGAAAATGTTTTTTTTTTGCAGAAGTTACACATTGCCAAAGAACACATGAACTGGCCTTAAGAGAAATTGAGCATTCCTTTCGGATCCAAGGGCTGCAGACAGTTTGACATGACCCCCAAACTCTATTCAAGCCACGTGAAATATGGTGCAAACATCATGATATGGGCATGTTGTTTTTGGGCCTATTTTTCGCATACCAGGAATCATGGATCAGTTTGCATATGTCAGAATACTTGAAGAGGTCATGTTGCCTTATGCTGAAGAGGACATGCCCTTGAAATCGGTGTTTCAACAAGACAATTACCCAAACAAATAAGTAAAAAATCTTGGTTCCAAACCAACAACGCTGATATTTTGCGGTGACCAGCCAATTCCTGGACCTCAATCCAATTGAGATCTTGTGGGGTGAAATATAAAATGCTGTTTCCGAAGCATAACCAGGAAATGTAAATGAATTGTGGAATATTGTTAAGGAATATTGTTCAAGAATCTTGGAGTGGAATAACAGCTGAAAGGTGCCACAAGTGGGTTGACTCCATGCCACACAAACTGTGGTCATACAAGTATTTGTTTTGTGATTCACAGGATCACTAAATCTGAAAAACAAAAAAGTTTGTACAAAATAGTTTTGAATTTATAAAATTGCAGTAACTTGCCCAAAGAGCAACTTACCGCCCAGTCATTACAGTCTTGAGTGGTGGCCACAGCGATTGTCTGGGCAGGCAGGTCACACCTCAGCTTTGTCTCCCATCTCTCTTGATGACTACATTAAAATTTGGACTGAGGGTCCCAAGATGATTTCAAGATATAAAACGGAAGTCCCAATAAACGGTATCTATATATTTCTTCATAAGTCAAATGAAGTAATCAGTGTAATACTAAACATTTGTATTTTTGTTGTTGATATTTTATATAGTAATAATGGTAATGGTATGGCATGGTAATATTTTTGCTCATATTTGTTCAAAACTGACTGTAGGCTACACTATCAGAGTAGGTCACTAAAGTTCTGTCACATTGTGTCAACTGTTAGGAATATGTATTAGTAATACTTGACAGTTGCTTAAAGGTGCATTATGCAAATATTTATACAAAATGTTGGTATTTGTGCGCATTTGACGTTTCAGTTAAACATCAGCTGTATGGGTGGTCATTGTTCATTAACTTTCCATCAGAGTGGCCTTTATGACGCTTCAGGATCAATTGTTTCTGGTACGTTTATATATGTGTAACCATTGAGGCGGGCCGGAAACATTGGAAAACAATTGATCCTGGTGTGCCATAGAGGCCACTGGAAAGTAATGGTGCCATGCTCAACACTCGCACAACTGCAACATACAAATAACTGGTTTATTACGAGGTTAAATACATGAAAATATCACCTTTTTTCTTGCATTAAAAAGTTGCATAATGCACCTTTAATTACATGAACTTGAGTAAACATAACTGAATACTACAGTAGTAGTAGTTGTTGTAGTTTTGGGTCTACTCAGTTACATTTACTCAAGTACAGGAGTAACCTTTTGTAGTACACTACTTTTTCTCTTCAGTAGGTTTGGTTACTCCTTCCACTGGGAATACATTTCTAATTGACATAATTATTTTTACCTGCTTCTGTCGATTGTGTATTTTAGGTCCAAAACAGCCCCAGGGTCTTAAATCAATAAAAGAGTTATTAAATTTGATCATGCCAAATGTATGGCCTTAAAAGCATTAAATATAACAAAAATAAAACATTATGTTTTTGTGACAAGTCTTATTTTTTTAAAGGACTTGAATGGCTTGAATGATCAAAAATTGTGCTAATTTTGTCCAGATTTGTCCATGGAACAAGAACAATTAGTTTTGCCTTTTGACATATTTGTCTGATTTCAAATCTTTTTGTCTCATTACATTTATTTGTTTTCTTTAATTTTAGGAACTTAATTTCTCTCATTTAAACAAACTAAAGCTTGTTCCAGCTTGAAGACCGTCCAAACCTGCTCAAAATCAACATACATTTTGTTTATTCAAGTACTTTTTAAGAGATTGATCAAAGACAAAATGCACATTTGTATGCTTTAAAATGTTTAGTTTTTAAAATCATTACGACAGTCTCGTGCAGCTTTAAATATGATTAAAAATACAGCTTTATCCTTTTTCATTTCCTAATCTTGTTTTCACACACAGCTTATTTTATCTCCATTATCATTTGATTTAATATGCTCTTTATTACATTATTTGTCCACTTTTCGCACTTTTTGGCGCGCGCACAAACACACACACGCAGCACATCTGGGATCACATGACTCAGCTTCAAGACATTGCTGTTGTAAAAGCCAAATCTCGCGATACTATTTGAATATGCGAGTTGCACGAGAACGAGAACTGGGAACAACGGAGCAGTGGTGAAGCGCTGTTAAGGTGCTGTTGTCGTTCGGAGCGGAAAGGTGGGACCGAAAAGCACGGGGAAAATAAAGTGCCACCAGCGGGAAGTAGCTCCCGAACAACATACAAATCCTCCAGAAAAAGGCTTTTGCAACAGTGGACGTGGTTGTGCCCCCCTTTGCCGTCGCTAGAAGTGTCACCAGCAACAGACGGTGTGTACTCATCTTTTTTGTGCTAGCCGCGTTGCTAGCTGCTGCTAACCTTCGCTGTGTGTTTAGTAATGGGAGCTACTCCGATTACTGAAAAGCCATACAAACATGTGTTCCTTTCACTGCTAATGACTTTTTATGTTAGCCTTATTTTTAATTGTAGCATGGCAGACTAGATAACCCGGTCTTTACGCGACTTATTTCCTTTACCACGCATCGTTGAGTATTCTAGTAGAAGCAGATGAAACTGGCTATTTGACTTTTTTATTATTACTAGTATAGATCGGTAGCGCCATTTTATTATTATTTTTATGACAGTGTCGTATTTCAACAGCTGATCCACACGTCGTGTCTTGGATAATTGGATTTTAAAATGTTTTTCAGGGACAGCTGACGATTTGGTTGCTCTATGTAGGGCATCACGTCATTGAGACGGTTATGCTCTTTTTGATCTCCTTCCAAGTTTATTATTTTTATTTATTTTATTTGGGGGGTGGGGCTTTAGCCTTAATCATGTAATGTTGTGCCTTGTAATGGCTAACACGAGTCAAGCGTTCACTTACTCACTAGATCTTAATAATTGAAAGGAAAATTTGATCGTGGCAGCAGTTCTTTGGACGATCACTCATATAGAATATTGCAAGTAGGTCCCTGTAGTCACTTTGTGTGTGGTCAGCTACTTATGTTTCTACTGATTTGCATACTCTTTTCCCAACTTGCCTTCTACTGTGCGGCCTAGTTTCTAAGCGGTATAACGTCTAGTTTCACACGTGTTCTTTCATACTGGTCCTCGCACTTATGGTGTGTTAAAATATGCATTCTTGGTGTGGTATATTTGCCTGCGTGTATTTGTGTGCTGTTGACTTACACATTCTTTTCTAAATGCAAGTTCTTGTATGTTCATTTTGCAAGACAGTTTTGCCATTTATTTTGCATTGCGTTAACTAGTGTAAAATAGTTTGAGTTTGTTTTGGAAGCTTTTACTTGCTCTGGGTTCAAGAAAAATTGTTTGCACATTTCTCTTTCTCTCTCTTTCTCTGCCTTCTGTAATTTTATGTTTCTGTGAAGCACTTTGAATTGCCCTGTGTATGAATTGTGCTCTACAAATAAACTTGCCTTGCCACATTCAGTTTCCTTGAAGTTATTTTTTGAGCTCCAGAGCCGTTATTGTGTTGTCTCCATAATGAGTGTGGTAGCATCCTTTATTTTTGGAATTACGCTTTGTTACATTTCATAATTTGTCATTGCCATTCTTGATATAGGGAGTGTCAGATATGCTGCAGAGATTTGACTTTGGGTACAAATAACATTGAAGTTCACTATGGAAATGTTGTGATTTCTAACCTTTAGTTTGTGTCAAATTTATCTTACATGCTCCCTCCATTTATCCATGCTTGGGCCCAGTGAAAGGTTCACTAAGACTGTGACCACTAAGTATTGTATGAATGTTGTACAGTTGTACAGCTTATCGCGGGGGTTACCTTCCGGAAACCCACCATAATAAACGAAATGCGTGATATAGCAATCTTTTTTTCACTATTTAAATATATGTTAAGGCTTTATAATTCCTCCTGGCAGTTTTTATACTGTAAAATATTGAATACATTTTTTTGAATGGAGCTTACCACACTCTCACTCCTCCTCCGCCTGCTCCAGGAGCCACTGCAGTCGTCATTTTGAGTAATTTGGGTAAAAATCCAGTCTAATGGATCTGAAGCTACAATCCTCCTTCTGTCTGGACATTCTGCATCCATACAGCCCAAGGATCTTTTAATATTATAATATAAGCCTCAAAATCAGCGCAACAAAACATCCGGGTCAACCTGGAATAGGCACAATTTGTGCTTTCTGTATGAGAAATGCTGTTCAGTGGTATGTATACTGTATTAAAAAAAATCAGTGAAACATCGAGGGCCAGATGTGGCGAGGGAAAACTATTGAATTTAGTTTTATTTGGCGCTGCTACCTAAGATACTGTCACATTTTCACAACTTACATATTTAAGAAATACACCATTAAGACCAGTTTGAACACTTGTCTATTTTGTTGTGGTCACAGATTGGCTTAAATTGATTATTTATTTTTTTATAAAAATCTCTTGAGCTCTAAAACTGATGAGTCGTAGTACAATGTCCACTTTTGCAGTTGCTGCTTTTGTACTGTTTGCTGACATCCTTCAGAGAAATGTCGATGTACAGTCTCCACAAGCTGCTCGGTGTGCTGTGTGTTTGTATTTGAGCGGGACCTGAGTGTGACCCCAGGCTCCGAATACATACGGCTGCTGCACCTCAGGGGGGCAACACCAAGTACTGATCTTCTGCCCTTGTCACTCACTCAAAAACTGGCGCCAATAGTTTGAGTGTAGAACAGATAGACATTTTAAATAAATCCCAGCTTCAATTTTTTTTTTCAATTTATTTTGATTAGTCTCTAACCCTGCACGTTGTTTGTCTGGGCAGTATTAACTCATGTATCAGAGATTCGAAGTCTTCACATGAATGGAAAAATAATGGAAAAAACTTTTGGTGTAGACTTGGATTTGGAAAACAAGTTGCGTGATTTCTTCTTATTTTTTAGGCCTGTGCCGGGACGCAGAGATAGCCCTGAAACATCATTATAGCTTCACCCTCTGACGTACAGGAAAACGGCCATATTGGATTGAAATCCCGGAGACAAGTTCGCTCACCGGATGTTTTAATGAACTTGGGTAGAATGAGCTCATTCTTGGCCAAGAGCAGGTTTTCAGGTTTCTCTTGCCCTGCACATAAGAAAATTGCGGTAACAAGCGGTATTTTGTTATGTGTAAACATATTAGAATAGACCATAATTGGACTGAAAGATTAGCAGACTTTTAGGCACATATAAAAATTGTAATTTACAGAATAGTAGCTATAAAAAATTTCACTACACAATTGCGTTGTGGAGGATGGAGTCCAATCCTTTCTGCTGACGCTGATCAGCCATAACCTCAGCCTCTGTATAAGGAAAGAAAGACTTTATAAACAAGTTTCCAATGACTTCATGCTACATCCGTATTGTATACACACATTTTGCTTTCTTGCATTTAGCATGCCAATCGGCATTTTACACTTTGTTGCAAGATTTCTATTCACGTTGTATTTAGATTTAGACTTGTATTCACCACAAACGTAGCTTTTTGTTTTGTAAGCGAAAGTCCAAGCATCTTTTCATAATGTTTGATTAATACTCCTGGGAGGAATCAAATAAATCAAACTGATTTGTGTAACTCACTGGAAAAAACTAGAGAGTGGTGTTAAGCTTCATTCTATTTGTGCAGTTAAATGTTGCTCTAATGAAACCTCCACTTGCTCCAGTCGTGTAAAACTTGGAAAAATAACTTTAAGGCTTTATCGAACAATATGACAAAGGACCAAGAAACAAACCTATTAAAAATGTTTACTTGCACCCTTAAAATAACTGCCACTGACAAAATGTCCGATTTATTATTCTCTCTAAAGTTTTGTTTATTATTCTAGGGGGACCAACCATTAAATCATGACGCCTAAAGTCTTTTTTGTTGGTGTTTACAATTAGATTGATGTCGTTTTGTGCATTTGATCAATAAACTCTACTGCCTTCTTCCCAGATTATTTTTTTCTTTTGAGTTGAGTTGAGTTTGAGTTCATATATTGGTCACATTAGACATTGCACCCAATGACATTGTAGTATCCAGTAAATTTCAAGAAGGCCAGAACTGATGACAAATGACTTTATTGAGCCGTCCGTGGTCATTCATCAACGTAAGCGCTGAATAAGAACAAATATACAGCAACTGCGATCTCATCAGCAAAATCCATACATCATATGCACATTAAAACATTACATTTTATCAATACATTTACATTGCATATTCCTTGACATTGTACACACCTTGTTCCCCAATTGACTGAAGCTAAAACCTTAGAGTTCGTTTCCACCTTCCGTGACACCTTCCGTTACTTTTCCATCTTTCTTTTCCGTTGTTTATCAGTTGAACAGCTGATTCTCACGGAGCTAACGGATGTACACAGTTATCTTACTTCCGGTCTCAACAGACCTTCAAAATAAGAGCGCTAGACCTTGTACAGTGCATATGATTTAAATCTCACTAACTGGCATTTACAGACATGGATAAGCCAACAATACACTGCAGCAGCAAGTGGGAAGGGGATCGCGAAATCTTTTCTTCATGCTAGAGGGCCTAACAGAAAATAATTCAGAACCACTGTGTTAAACAGGGCTTTCACTATGACGCTGTTCGCTCCGTTTGATCATTTTGCGTTTCAGGTTTGCTGACCAAGGAAGAAGTTTCAGTATTGCTGTTATTCCATGGTTAGGTTTGGTATTTGAGGGATAAAGCAGCTTAGGCTGCATCTCAATTCTCCCCCTTAGCCCTTCTCCGTAATGCGCGTTCACGAGACCCTCTAGTGGTGGTCCAATTCAAAAATATTTTAAGGGGAAGGGGAACGATCTCCGTTTCTAGCCCTTACGTCAAAGTGAACACGGATCCCCCCTTTGCGGCTTAGGGGAAGGAGGAGCTTAGCGTTTTCTCCACACACAAAAAACATGGCGGCGAAGCCCTCGCATCCCGGAAAACGAGAAGTGGCTTTTTATCGCAAATAACATGTTTATACGGTCATAAATTACCAAAAAACAGCCGTCGATGGCAACTGCACTAATGCGTGGGATGCGCGCTGCATTTGCAGATGTTTTGGTTTTAAATTTTTTCGTAACTTTTGTCTGCTGTTGCGGTGTACCCGGAAGTGGCTTTTTATAGCAAATAACATGTTTATACATTCCTAAAAACCTTCGGGACAGTTGTTGATGGCAACAGCGCTAATGCGTGGGATGTGTGCTGCATTTGCAGATATTTTGGTTTTGAACTTTATCGTAACTTTTGCCCGCTGTTGTGGCGCACCGTCAGTGCGCACACACGCTACAAATACGATATATTTTTTATTTTATATATTCATTTCAAATTGTAATGTTATCCTTTTGCAGATCTCTTAAAAAACGGAGTGTAAAGTGTCTTAAAGCTAATGGATCAATTGTTTCTGCATTTTGAAGGGAGACCCTCTTGTTTATTTATTTACTATTTTATTTACTCAGTAGAAAAAACTTATCTTCAACTGGACAGGGTTGGTTGTCCAGTTGAAGATTCAAGTTTTTTCTACTATGACCACTACCTGGACGACTGAGGGTCTACACAAATGGATATTTTATTTACTATTATCTATTTTTTTGTACTGTAAGTGATCATTCTGCTGCTTGGATCATTCAATGTTTGCAGTCAATTGTAATGCCATTCCTATTGATTTTTTGTTGTTGAAAAAACATTGAAAGTTCTGAAAACAAAAACATAAAGATATTTTTATTCCTCAAAGAGGAGAAATTAATGAAAAGGAAAAGCATGTTATTGTACTTTAGTACTTTATAAAATATCTTTAGTTTGATTCTTTTTTTTTTTTTTACTAATGAAACAATACCTCACACTGGAGAAAATCAGGACAAAGTATAATCTCATTAATATCTCTGATCATAAACCTATTGGTTATAGTCTCATTAGTATCTCTGATCATAAACCTGTAGGTTTTAGTCTCCTTTCTTTTGTTTTGTAACATGTGTGTTTGTAAACAAAGCCTCACACTTCATTCATTGCCCCCCCCACAACCCCCACACACACACACACGCATGAAGACAAAGTGGTGTCCCAATTCAAAGGGCTAGAGATACGGAGGGCTAAGGAGAAGGGGAAGGGGTACAAAAGACAATTGAGACGCAGCCTTAGTCTACATTCATTTAAACTTAATTCAAGGTAGTAAGTCTTTAAACAAGGTTTTACAGGATAGCCTACATAACATTTCGTGGAATATTTACGAAATAAAGCTAATGCAGTACACAATAAATGCTTTTTCATGCAGTTACTTTCATTGCATCTTGCGCCTGTGCAGTTGTTGGATGCACATATTAAGTGACACTGTTGGCTCAGGTGCTGTATGGGCATCTTCTACTTTGACTCATTCTTAGACATCATTTCTGAGATTTAAGACCCACCAAGTTAAGGCTCAAAGTGGCAGATCAAGGAAAATCTGGGATAAACAGAAGCAAAAAAATGTGAGAACAGTCAAAGTCAACCCACAGACCAGCACCA
>JAADKR020000021.1:5190615-5201012 GCA_011763505.2 Lythrypnus dalli
AAAAGCGCTTTAGAAATAAAATTTGATTGATTGATTCATTGATGTGCACCGCTCACACCTGAATAAAACATTATTCTGAAAAATGTGGATGTGGCCTGGAATAATTAGACATACCTGTAAATGTGCACAAGGCAAGTGAGGTCCTTGAAGCTGGGGATGGATAGGAACCCATTGGCACTTGATGATTGCGCCAGGGGCGAGGGCCTTTAACGCCACGTGCGGCTTTAATTATTATTATTATTATTATTATTAGTCTATTTTTACGGCATGCTTATAGCTATAGAGTTTTTTTTTTTTTTAGAGATTCTATTATTTATCCTTCATGTTTCATGTTGCACGGGTGCACCGCAAAATACACCGAGTTTGTGAACTCCTCACTAACAATGGCAATAAAGCTAAGTCTGATTCTGATGCAGTTGCAGAGGCAAAAACCGGGGTATGGGAAGAGTTCGGGGAGGCCATGGAGGAGGATTATTGGTCGGCCGCAAAGAGATTCTGGTAAACCGTTCGGCGCCTCCGAACGGGAAGGCAGTGCTTCACCTATGCTGAATACAGTGCGGGTGGGGAGTTGCTGACTTCGACTGGGGTTGTTGTCGGATGGTGAAAGGAATACTTAAAGGATCTCTTCAATGCCACCGTCACATCTTCCGATGAGGAAGCAGAGACTGGGGACTCGGAGGGGTCACCCAGGCTGAAGTGACCGAGGTAGTGTGTAAGCTCCTCCGTAGCAGGCCCCCAGGGATGGATGAGATCCGCCCTGAGTACCTCTCTAGATGTTGTGGGACAGTCTTGGTTGGCAAGTCTCTACAACATCGCCTGGTGGTTGGGCCTCTGGATTGGCAGCCCGGAGTGGTGGTCTCTCTGTTTGGGACCCTCTGGGGGACCGGTGGGTGCGTTCCAACTACAGGGGGATCACACTCCACAGCCTCCTCGGTAAGGTCTGTTCCAAGGTACTGGAGAGGTGAATCGAATCGATATTTGAACATCAGATTCAGGAGGAGGAGTGTGGTTTATATCGCAGTCTGGACAAGCACTACACCCTTCATTGGGTGCTCGAGGGTTCATGGGAGTACACCCAACAAGTCCACATGTGCTTTGTGGATTTGGAGAAGGCGTTTGACCGTTTTCTCATGGTGTCCTGTGGGGGGTGCTCTGGGAGTATGATGTCAGGGGCTCTTTGCTAAGGGCTGTCTGTTCCCTGTATGACTGCAGCAAGAGTCTGGTTCGCATTCCCAGAAGTACATCAGACCTTTTCACCGGTTCTGTTCAGGGGCCGGAGGGAGTCTGTACACAGATGATGTTGTTTTGTCGGCTTCATCGAATCAGGACCTTCAGCGTGCACTGGGATGGTTTGCACCAGAGTGTGAATTGACCGGGATGAAAATCAACACCTCTAAATCCGAGGCCATGTTTCTCGACCGGAAAAAGATGGCTTGCCCTCTCCATGTCGGTGGAGAGTCC
The DNA here is from genome assembly GCA_011763505.2 of Lythrypnus dalli. NCBI lineage: Eukaryota > Metazoa > Chordata > Actinopteri > Gobiiformes > Gobiidae > Lythrypnus > Lythrypnus dalli. The sequence goes on from JAADKR020000021.1 coordinate 5,192,077, forward strand.
TTGACCTCAAGTGGAGGAGTTTGAGTATCTCGGGTTGTTGGTCACGAGGGATGGAAAGATGGAGCGTGAGATGGACAGACAGATTGGTGCAGCGTCTGCAATGCTGCGGTTGCTGTATCGGATCATTGTGGTGAAGAAGGAGCAAATGGCAAATGGCAAAGAGTCGAAAGGCAAATCTCTCGATTTACTGGTCGATCTACGTTCCAACTCTCACCTATGGGCACGAGATCTGGGTAGTGACCAAAAGGAAAAGATCGCAAACACAAGTGAGAGATCCTTTGCAGGGTGGCTGGGTGCAACCTTAGAGATAGGGTGAGGAGCTCAGTCATTCGGGAGGAGGGAGGAGTAGAACCGCTGCTCCTTCACATCGAGAGGAGCCAGCGGAGGTGGCTCGGGTACCTTTTCCGTATGTCACCTGGTTGCCTCCCTCGGGAGGTGTTCCAGAGGAGGGAGGAGGCCTCGGGGAAGACCTAGGACATGTTGGAGGGACTATGTCTCCACAATGGCCTGGGAACCCTTTGGGGATAACCCGAGATAAGCTGGAGGAAGTGTGCGACAATAGAGAAGTCTGAGCATTGTTGCTCAGCACGCTGTCTCCGCAAATACATGCATTAAAAGCATGACTAAGTAAAATACAATATTATGTCAGTTTGATGCAGCATATAAAAAGTATCTTTTTAAAATGTTTACAGTGTTTAAAATGTCTGTGGGCAGAGAGTTCCAGGATTTCATTCTGAATATGACAGCTTTTTGTACAGTCTCACTTTTAAAGGCTGAGAGGGTGAAATGACTGCTTTTCTTGCACAGATGTTATGTGAAGAACTGCTGAATATGAGCCCATGAAATCCCTTGGAATTGTTTAAACAACAAGAGAAAAAAGCAAAGACGGCAAAACGTATTTTGTTCACCAAAAAGTCCATCTTAAGTTTGATGCATAGCATGCATATCTATATATTTTGAGCAATTTAGGGCAAGACGCACTGCTTTGCTCCGCACTAACTCAATGTCTTTTTAGAGGCATTGGACCACACCATCGTGCAATGTTGTAAATGAGACAGAACATAAGATCTTTTGATCAGTTTTGATCTCTAATCGGATTAGATGTAGAAGGCAAATAATGTGCACATCTTCCGATGGCAGCTAATTCTCTTTCCATAACAGCGACAGTGCATGCAAAGTGTATGTAGCAACGTTTGGTTTGAGTTGCTCGACATGAATTAAATGTTACACAGATACTGCAGTTGTGATCATCGACTTACGTAACAAATGTGTCTAAAAATAATGATGAACATGTCTAAAATGTTACAATGTCCACTGAACCAAAAGTACATCTATGTGTTCTGCATAAAATACCTCAAACTTGATATTTACAAGAAGGGGAAGTGGAACTAAGGAACTTCTTAAAGAGTGGGATGCCAAGACAGTTCTATCACCATTCTGATTTTACCAAGTGTTTTTCTTCTCTTGATAAAACCCAGTCTTTATTTAATCTGCAGAGCCAGCTGTTCATGCTTGAGATAAGGCTTTACATGCTTTTAGATTCACTTTCGAACATACAGAATATCAGCATCGGAACCCCCAGGGCTGTGTCCCTTCCCCTTTGCTCTTCTTCCTGTACACCAACTGCTGCACCTCCAGCCATCCGTTAAACTGATCAAGTTTGTGGACAACACCACCCTCATCGGGCTCATCTTGGACGGTGATGAGTCTGCCTACAGGAGGGAGGCGGACCAGCCGGTGTCCTGGTGCAGCAGCAACAACCTTGAGCTGAACGCCAAGAAGACAGTGGAGATGATCGTGGACTTCAGGAAAGTCATAGCCCCACTGCTCTATTGCACTATGCCCCATTGCTGCTAATGCATATTTGTACACCCTCATGCTGCTGTTGTGCCAGATGTTATTTTTCATATTTTAATCCACATTTTTTTTTACCTTAGTGTATATATTTTTATCAGTCTATTTCATTGCATGCCTTATAGTCATCCATATTTCATGTTTTATGTTGTACGATTGTACCACAAAAAAATCCTAGTTTGTGAATTCCTTCACTAACAATGGTGATAAAGCGAATTCTGATTCCGAATCTGTTTTTGATAACTTGTAATTCAATTTATTGTGTTTCAATGTTATGTTGAGTATAATGGTCAACATGTGCCGAAAAAAGTAAGTGTTTGTGTCAATAAAGACATGAAATAATAAGATAAGTAGAGAGAGGCTAAGTTAGATCAAGTGCTGTGGACCAGTATTGGGGTAGACAGTGGAAAGGCTGAGGGCATTTCTCTGTGTGCTTCATCGCCAAACTTTAACAAGCTGTGACCGCTTACAATGCCTCCTCTCCTCACTTCTCATGCCAGCTAAGAGTTCGGCATCCTGCTCTAAATCGACCATCCCCGCCAGAGAAACTGCACATGTTCCACTGCACCCACCTGCTGCTCAGGCCACCATAGGAGTCGGCCTCCCTGGGCACGGACACACTCTGGCGGGGTAGGTCTGGCTGCATTGGGGCGGGCAGGCTCCACTGCGAAGACGTAGGCTGTGGGAGGAGACTGAAGATCATGTGCTTGAGAGGCAGAGGGAACTCCACGCCACTCTGGACACCAGTTTGGAGGAGGTTCCAGCAAGGCACCGAGTATGGTCTGCCTTGCGACGGCTGCTCACAGGGCGGCAGCGTGATGGATGTGGTTTCTGGGATCTGACAGGCCTGCGACGACAGGACATGGGGACAATTAGGACACAATGAAACAAGTCATTTCACGAGTCATTTCATCTTTTCACCTTAATTTACATGAGTGAACAGTCAACAAACAAATAAAGATATAAAGAAAATATATTGTAATGTGAAATCTTTTGGTTTACCTTGACCTTTACTAGCCTGGTTTGCTATCTTCATCTACCATTAAACCATTAATAACTACATGCTCAGTATGTCAATAGTACATGTCATCGTCTTGCCTCTTGGGGGTGACAGTGGCGCAGTTAGTAGCGCGGGTCGTCTTGTTGCTGTGTTCTTGGGCAAGACACTTCACCCTCCTTGCCTCCAGTGTCTGTGAACACTGGTGTATGAATGGGTGACTGGTTCCTTGTAAAGCGCTTTGAGTTTTAGTTTAATTAGTCCACAGCACCTTATTCCAAAATGAAGCTGACTTGTCCAAATGTGCTTTAGCAAACCTCATGCGACTCTGTTTGTGGCGTGTGGCAGAAAAGGCTTCTTCTGCATTGCTCTCCTTTGCGGCATCTCCTTGTGTAAAGGGCAAAGAATAGTTGAACGATGTACAGTGACTCCATCTGTACATCGTGTACAAATTATTGACAGACTGGCCTCCAAATAAAATGAATAAAAATAGCTGAAACTTGTGTTGCACTTTAAAAGCTCATCATTATTCACTTCATACTATATTGGTGGTGAGCTTCAGTTACATCCACAATAGCCCTGCGGTAGACTGACAGACGCTTTAACCACCACCAACCACTCACTCACACACACAGGTGGTTGGCAAAGTGTCTTGCTCAAGAATGTGAATAGATAAAAATGTTAACATATTTTTAGGATTAAGAGTTATTGCTCAGCCTTAGGTTAAATGGGGTAAAAGGAAACATGGGACACTAAAAAGCAGGATATGGGAAGAATCCCAGATCATTGACACTGAGGAGCATATAAAAGCAAAAACAACAGAAGAAAAGGATTCCATGATTACAACAACCGATACATAGAAAAATCAAATTATTGTTGGACTCTCTTCTTTCTCCCACTCAGCTCAGTGGTAAATTGGCAGCAGAGAAGTCCTGCCTCGCTGGTTTAGCATCCAGGGAGCTGAGATTAGCCACTAAGCATGATGAATAGGGCAAGTATAAAGGCATTCCTGCCTTTGTTTGTGGTCTGTGTTATTGTTAAGACCAGTGCCTGTTATTTAGAACTCCGTTTGAAGGTTTTTCAGTCAATTAGCAGCAACTGGCAGGCCCCATCGCAACCATTTTTGATGGGATCTGAAAGGAGTGACATCACAGCATTGTTGGTCTCTTTGGGACAAGCAGTAGATGCAAAAAGAAAAACCTGCATCCAATTCTGAGTGTTTGTCTAATGCCCCTATGAAGTGCCATTGCCACATGGTTAGAGAGAAAGAGGGGGCAATGTGATCTTATGGAAAACGAATCATCTCTGCAACAAGTTAGCTTTCCTTTGGGAGTCAAAAGACAAAATGCAGGCCTGTATAAACAGATGGAAAGATAGACAAAGCACTGGGCTTTTGGTTAGCGAGGTAGCACAATGGTATTCAGCTAGACACATTGGATGTTTTAGTGTTTGGGAGAATTGGTGCGAACAGATAAGCCAGTTTGGAATAAAATACTGGCCTTGTCTAGGAGGAAAACTTGCATGCTTGGACAAACAATTGTTTTACATTTTATAAATAAACGGAGTAACGTTGAGAAAAATAGCTGGGTTTGACAGCACTGCCATCATTTAATTCATCAAAAAACACATTCAAGTTTGCTTGCAAAACTTCCCTTTGAAACTTATTGCATTTTTGTCTTGCGGGAGGCAGAAGTAAAGATAATGATGTAGTAGATTTTGGGAAGGAGGCAGGGTGCTTTTGAGAGTTACCTGGTCATTGCTTCCCAGATAGTGCTTAGTCAGCAGAGGTCTGTATTGTATGGTGTGAGACGTGTTGTTGACCAAAACCGTCCTGTCCTCAATCTGAAGGATCTGAATGCCGTGTCTCACAACTGATGACACACAAAACTGGCAGAGCTAGAATAAAAGGAAAACAACAAGTGACATTAATGAATAAAACAAATACTTTTACTTTAGACTCATCAGTTTCAGGAATCCATAAATTTGACCCATAATCTACTACACATGTTAAATAACAAAAAAATGCTATTGTCCCAAAAAATTTAGTATTACATGAAGTTATGACATTAACAATTGTTTTTGTACTTATGAACAACAGATAGCACCATTCACAAAAATATGTTTTCGAAAATAGATTTGGTTAAATTAGAAGTGACAGGCAGATATAATATTTTCTTAAAATAAAATTACAGTTTATTCTGAAAAATCTTCATTCGGAAAAGCTGGGAAAAAGTAACGAAAATCTTTTAATTACAAATGATTATGACAAGGACTCACTCCTCCATTTAGTGGCAGTGAATGGAAGGAAAGTAACATTAACATGCAGCATTATGTAAAAACTATTTTGTCAAACATGGAAAGTGTCCAAATCTGAATGCTGTTTGTTTTTACCTTCTGTTTCCCGGGGAAGGCTCCCAGTGTGATGTCTGCCTCCACAAATCCCTCCTCGTCCAGTGCGACAACCTCTGAGCTCTGACCTTCCTTCCATCGAGGAGAGGTCAAGTCATGCACCAGTTTCAAAGCAGTCGATTTGTGGACGGTGTTAGTGTGGGCCCAGTAGATGCCAATCTGAAAGGCCTCCTGGGCAAGAGCATATTACACATTTAAGAAAAAAACATAATAAAAACATAATACAATACATAAAAAACAAAAGCACAACTGTCAGCATTTGTTAACAATAAAATAGATTGATTATCATTTGAACAGATATGCAAATAAAGACAGATTAAGCCAGTTTACTATGGCAGAACAAAATCATGTTATGGAATCTGTTCATGTTTTCTGCACAAACCATACTACAAATGTACTTGGACCAACTTAAAAGTTGGGGCGTTTGCTAGTTTTCCTGCCTGAATTCAAGCTGAGTCATGCTGAGCTCAAACAGTCCTGGCGTATGTCAGCTGTTGGCCATGTTAAAAGAACACAGCTTAGGTGCCCTGCAAATGCTTCACTGACAATTGCATGGGGTTTCTGTCGTGCACCGAAGTTTGCCAGTGCTGCCCCATAAACCCATCAAATGGGAGTTCTCTCTTGATGTGCCATGATAAATAGTAGGCACTATGGAAACAATGCTTTATTTGTTTCTATTTTACAACCTATTGCACTTCTCCACTGCTTGCTATGTGGCATGCTTTGTGCTGGAGCGTATCTGCACTTGTTCTTTGATACGTTGCCTCTTTTAGTTTTGTAAAAGCAAATACAAATGTGTGTGTTGTTTCAAAAAGAAGAGAAAAAAAAACATCTGGAGACTTCTTCTGATCTCGAAAGTGAACGAGAAGACATGCCTACAATATTCAGTGACAGAGTTTGGCTGCAGATGAAGACCAAGACAGGGAATTGACTGCAGATCTGGAGAATGAGCTAAGAGTTTGTGCCTTTTAGACAACAATGGAAACAGCAAAGTGGATTTAGATTCATTCTAGCATCATATCAAAGGGTTTCCATCTCTTGATTAAAACAAAATACATTTTTAAGTGCAAATGCAATTAGTATGCAGACATAATGAGTATAAATGATGGGTGCTTTAAAGCCACTGGTTTAACAAAGAATGTAAGCAATTACATATACCACCGCTGAAGAATTACACAGGAAGTTTGGCAAATATTTCCAATCACAAAATAAAAACCTTTTCCAGCAAGTCACAAAAATCCTCAACAGGGTTAAAGTCTGTACTCCTTGTTTGCCAATCCAAGTGTGAAAATCATGCAGGGTTTGCACAGGTAGCAGCACATCAAATTAAATTATTTTTAATTACATCTTAATGCTTAAACACAATATTTTAACACCACAGGTGCAAAAAATGTGGTTGTATTATTTCAAATGATTTGCATCTATTCCAGTAAACAGAGGAATGATGGAAAATGTGGATCTTTCGAGGTAAATTGGACACACCTGGAAGCTTTGAAGCAAACATTTATGTATTTTACAGAACATTTTGGAGCATATTTAATGTATTTTGATAAACTTATGGAGTAAAAAAGTTTAGGAGAGTCACTGTTTCCTTATATTTGTTTATTTCATGATGAATTAAACCATTTGAGGCCTGCCTTGTCATCTTGGAATATGCCTATGCCATCAAGAGAAAATGCCGCTCTTCTGTCGAAACGATGTGCATTGATTTATTTGATACTATTACCTTAAAGTTTGGAGGCACAATGACCTTCCCGGCTGGTATCTGCTGCACAATGGTCTCTCCTTCAAATAGCCACAGGTCCCACTGGGAGTGGTTGGCCAGCAGAGCCCAGGGCAGAAGCTCCACCAGCAGAGTGCTGAGACCGGGCTTCCAGCAGGACAGCTTCACCTGCATGGGACTGTCCCACTGGGCTAGAGGCTCCGAAACAGGCCTGGGGGAAAAACACACTTAAGAAACAATTTGATCCAAAGATAAAGTTGTTGCTAGCAACTACTAAATCTTGTCTAATCACAAAGTTAACAAGGTAAGAAGTAAGAAACCAAGACATTAACTCCCTCTGGAAACAACTTGGCACAAAAGCATAATTTCTCTTCTGCCTGAGATCAAGGTATTTTCAGCAAAATATTAATTTTACTCAAGAGCTCACATGACTAAGGAATAATTATTGCAGACATCTAAAAAGCAAAAAAAAACAACAACAAAAAAAACAGTGTTCGGATCTTTACAAGTTCTGTGAAATAATATGTTTGAAACATCTTAGCAGCTGACAAGCCATGATCTGGCAACATCATTAGTGCAGAGGGACAGAGCAGCAGACACAGCATTAATTTCACGGTCCTCTCGTGTTTGTGAACCCTAAACAGGATTGAGAGCCAAACAAACAGCCCTCAAGCAAACTGTGCATTTCAAACATGTCAGATGTGGCCTAGGTCCACCAGACCTGCCTCCAACACTCTGCCCATCTCACCAACTCATGCAGTAAATTCACTTTGACATTGCAGTGGTATATTTTCTGGCCGGGTTTGTTTCCCAGACCATGCAGGCCTTTCTGTGTGGAATTTTAAATTTCCCTCCACATGTCTCCCCTTGGTGCTCTGGTTCCCTCCGTTAAACAAAAAAACATGCACATTTGGCCATGTGATTTGACATCTGGGGATGGGCTCTACAGTGTTAGATGCAGAGGAACAATTTTGCAACAACAGTTATTGTATAATAACAAATAAAGCATCTTAACCAAACCTTGAGCTTAACCTAACTGAAACATTTCATTTCAAAGCATGGATAAAGGGTAGCAACATCTAATATAAAAATGTGATATCATACTTGGGACGACAGTGTAATGGGCTGCTTGGACTGCTGCCCCCTTAACCTGAATTGATGTTGGGAGGCAGTTCCTTTTCTGTGGATATCATGCAAAGGAACACTGAAGCATCAGTATTTTTGAAGTTCTTACTAGGGATGTAACGATGCACCATAGCCCTGATTCGATTCCATTTTCAACGCTCGAAGTTCCCATTTTCCTTTTTTTAAATGTTTTTTTCTTTGATTTTTTAGAACCAAAATATGTTTCTCATTTGCATTTTTTTCAAGACAAATTCCAAGACATGAGATTGAACAAATCATTTTGACTGTTTGTAACATCTGCATTTGACTGTAACTGTCGGTTTTGTGCCAGAACTAAACATCAAAATAAATACATGCACAATAGATTTGTTATCACAAATGCTTTCATGACCAATAGTTGTTATTATTGTCATTTGAACATTTGCATTTATGTCTTTATATCAGCCTGGAACCTTTATATCAACAACTGGAAAATCAAACAAAACATTAGAAAACCAAAAGTAAACTAGCGCCATCCACAAAAGCAATACACAATGATGTCTGGCATAAGCATGACAAGTAATTTATGTATCGTGTGAAAGTTTTGATTGTATTATTTTTTACATTAATTCACATTTTAAGTCGTACAACATCGTTTTTTTATGAATCGTTGTATCCCTAGTTCTTACAGATCTTATATGGCAAATTCTTACTTTCCTGAATGATTATTAGTGTTGTCAGGGTACATCTATCTACCAACTCAAAAAATTAGAATATTGTGATAAATTGCACTGCATTGATGCAGTAATCAGTGCAAAAGGATTCCCAACAAAGGACTAAGTGCATTCA
>JAADKR020000021.1:5251702-5270160 GCA_011763505.2 Lythrypnus dalli
TCTCAAAGTGTGGGTCCGTAAACACTTATCCATAAGGGGTAGAAACGATAAGGGGAAGGCGGAGGGCAAAGATTATTAAGAATTGGACCTCCACTAGAGGGGTCTCGTGAACGCGCATTTCGGAGGCGAAGGGCTAAGGGCTATGTGGAGTGGGTGTATTGAGACGCAGTGTCTGTTAATCAAATAAAAAAACGATTTCTATACATTTTGGCAACTGTAGAGTTCCAGAGCTAAAGTGAAGATGAGGACAGTATGTACAACGCTTTGCCTGCCCTTACTTCTTTTAACAATATCAACATTGCTTTTAGGCCGTGTTATTTCACCGATGCCAGTGTGTCCACAGAGTCCAGTGTTAGCTACCCCTTATCTGGACAAATTGAATTGACATCAGCTTGAACAAATGTTTACTTAGGACATTTAAAATGAAAATTGCTGTTAAAAGGACCCTCTACAATGGCTCTGCTGTTTCAGGTGGGCTTCTGTACATTACAATTAATCAGTGTGGAAAATCAGTAATCAACCCATGCAGAGACATTCTTGGTTGGCGTTATTGTTCTGTGATGCCAACATTTTAAGGGGCGACTCGAGTTTTGGTGGATGAGGGGTAAAAGCCCAGATCAAATTAAGCACACAAACAATATTTTGTTTTTATAGTGCATTAGCTGTGACTAATGCAGATCTGCTTGAGCGCTGTCCCACTAAAATAATAGTTATCTTGGCCACAATAGGCCCCTGTGCTTTTCTGCTTCAGTGTGAGGCTCTTATGTGAAACAACCTACTGAATTCCACCTCCAGAATTTAGGGAAGCGATTGCTAATGGTTAATATCTATGTTTGTAAAAAAAATAATAAATAAAAAATAAAAGCTGCTGCAGTAGGAGATGTGGCCAAAGGTTGAGCTGATTCATCTTAGGCCACAGAGGTTTAACAATATCAGACGCAGAAGCCCGAGCAGGAAACTTGAAAGGGTGTCACGAAAGTGGCACTCACGCAATATTAGGAACAGGAGGAGAGCAGATGGTGTGATATTGGTCTGAAGATGTGGGAAATTGGTTTGGATAAAATGCGGATTATCAAAATGGAATTTTTTATTAAAAGTGGGTTTGTTTGTAGTAGGCCTATAAAAAATCTATGGTCAGCAGATGGAGTTTGGAGAGTAAGAAGGCATCAGTTATTTGGAAAACATTGCTAAATCAAAGAATTAATAGCAATAGCCGACATTGTTCTCCGCTGTGATGACTTTCTTACATTCTTTAATGATAAAATCTTAACCATTAGAGACAAAAATAATGAAATGCTCCCCACTATTAGCCTTGAGAAAAATCAAGTTTTAGAACCTGTCTCTTGTAATACTTGTAATAATAATAATTGTTTTAAAACAGTTGATGAGGCAGAGATAACGTCTATAATAATGTCTTCAAAAACAAGCCTAATGTTTTCAATCCTACAACTTATTCATTTCACTTAAAACATTTATATAACTAAGAATTATCCACTATGATACAGAATATCTTTTTCAGGGGAGTCCTTGCTTTGGATGAGAACCTATTGTACATGGTTTAAATGGTAGGAGGCTGAGACCCTTGCACCTTTACCTTTACAGACCCTGTTGGGATTTGACAGCGAGGTAAAAAAATATAAAAATAAACCAAAAATTCAAAACTTGTGTAAGAAATTGCAATGCAGTTAAATTAATGACACCCATATGCGTTGTCAATGACTTCCAAATATATAGCACAAGATGGATAACATGACAGATGATTTGTCTGCTATTAATCCCACAATCCAAAGAAATAAGTTTCACATGCTTTGTTGGAAAATGGTGTTGAAGTAAAGACAATGAGACCTGAATTGTATCTTTCCCAGCAAGGCTAATCATGGAAAAATGCGCACCTATCCTGTTCCATTCTAAACTGAAGCAGAATTAAAGTTGTTACCGTGCATTTGAACACGAACATAGTACATCTTGTCTTTCTCCCCTGAGCTGAGGTCAACGTAAAGTGTAGCTCCTGTGTTTACTCCTGGTTTCTCCAGCTGCAGAACCCCACAGCGGCAGAGTAGTGGAAGACAAATGAGAAAAGATGGAAAAAACTATTGGACACCTGCTTATGATTCAAACCCTGGGACCACACGGCGCTGGGAAGGTGGGAATGACTCACCTTCTTCTCCTACTCTACATATCTGCTTTCATCACCGCAGCCCTCTACAGGTGGGAACCGGTGAACGCTTCATTAGACTGCCACGTTGTTTTTGCACACAGTCATACAGAGTTGGAGGTTTGTTACGCTCAACTCTGTATGACTGTGTGCAAAAACAGCGCGGCCCGCAATTTGACTTAGAGTAATGAGGTGAGGGTTGAATTCCCCCTCAGAGATACTGGAACCAGCTTGGGAAACCACAACTATTTAAATGCAGGAAATCTTGATTTTATAAAATGTTCATATGATCCACCTCTGGGACAAGCAGCAAGGCTCAGAGTCACCCCCCCATCCGACCCCACCTATTCATCTGTACAGCAGGGTGGAGACGGCAGTGTGACAAAATTAGACTGAAAGCGAGATGGGGTGAAACTGTGGAATAAATGGCTCGACTTGTTTTGGTAGCCCTGACATCAGTCCCTTGACAAAGGCCAAGACTTCAAGCAAATGTGCCTTTAGTTCAAGAAATGATTCAAGAAGAAACAAATAGCAAGAGCTTCAGAGCCTGTTGCAAACATTGACAATGACTGTAAAGAATGTACCCCATCAGATTTTACTGCATTAGGCAGGCGGCAACATATATAGGCACAACTATATGTATACAGTTGAAGAAAACTGAAATGACAACAAAAGTAATGAAAGAATCCGCATACATAGACATTTTAGATCCATCAGTTCTCCCATACAATCACTGCTAACGCCAATCCAGTTGATGGGTAGATGGATCTTATCATCTACCCATCCAAAATATTTAATATTTCTAGCCAATATGTAGCAGCACAACCATGCAAGAGAACATTTTCAGCAAAGCAGCTCAAAGTTGTCGCTTTTTGGATGATTATTAATTGAGCTTACAACTGGAGGCTGAATGAGCATTATTTTGGACATACAAAACCTTCCATATGCTACTTTTAAAAACAAAATTTTTACAACAACATAAAAAATACAAAATTTTGATGGGATTCTAACTCTGTTGGAGTCTGTGTACACCAGAAAACAATTAATCGATTGCTAAAAAAGTTAACAACTAGGTCGGTGGAGAGTCCTTACCTCAATCAGAGGAGTTCAATTTCAGGGACTTGTTCACAAGTGAACAGCGTCCGCAGGGATGCAGTTGCTTTATCGGACCATTTTGGTGAAGAAGGAGCTGAGTCGAAAGGCAAAGCTCTCGATTCACTGGTTGATTTACGTACCCACTCTCACCTATGGTCATGAGGTTTGGGCAGTGACCGAAATGAAGAGATCGCGGATACAAGCAGTGGAAATGAGATTCCTTCGCGGGGTGGCTGGGAACATGATAAGAAATAAGGTGAGGAACTCGGTCCATCGGCAGGAGCTTGGAGTAGAACCACTGCTCCTTCATGTTGAGAGGAGCCAGCTGAGGTAGCTCGGGCATCTGTTTTGGATGTCACTTGGTCACCGCCCTTGGGAGATGTTACGGGCATGTCCCCTCGGGAGGAGGCCCCGGGGAAGACCTAGGACTCGCTGGAGGGACTATGTCTCCACACTGGCCTGGAAAATGGCCTCGGGATTTCCTGAGTTGAGCTGGAGGATGAGTGTGTGGATAGCAAAGTCTGGGAATCCCTGCTCAGACTGCTGCCTCCACGACCCGGGCCCCAGATAAAGTGGAAGAAAATGAACAGATGGATGGAGTTAACAACCATATCAATAAACGATTAGTTGTTGATTAATCAATTAGGTGCTCACACACCATGGATTGAAATATAAAATTTACCCAGGTAACGTATCACTGAAATCTTACTACTCAACTCTGGTCTCAATGCGTTAAGTACCAACAGTAATGACAGGGCAGAGACAGGACGTGGGGGGGATGGGGGGGGTTAGAGAAGGGCGGAGGGCACATTTGTCCTTATTTCATTTTCTTTCCTTGAGCCTCTCACTTCCCATTTTCTCAAAATCTATCAGCCTCCATCTCTGCGCTGCCACATGGTAATTTTAGAGCCCTGGGAAATTATGACTGCTTTCTTTCTCTCTCTTGACATGTAAAGCAAATGAAATTCCTCTGGAATACAAGCAAAGCCATTACTTTAATTTGTAGGGCAGCATTTCCGATCCCTGTAGCTGGGATTTCTCTCTGGTCTCGAGAGGAATAAAAATGAATTAATGAAGACTTTTAAGCTAGGAATAAAAGGAAAGTTTGGTTATTGTTTGCCAGGAACTGAAATCCATTATTTCTTAGATCAAGCATTGGCTCCATATCAACAAAACTCCCCTGTGTACATACAACAGACTTATGTGAGAAGCTATACAGTGCATGGGGAGGGGAAAGTCCTATTTAGACTAAATAATTCTCACAAGGACCAACAAATAGTTTGATGTTGATTACAATGTGTCATATTCAAGACAAAGGGGAAATCATCCCAAAACTGTAGTAAGAGAGAAAATGTTTTGCACATTCATTTAGCATTAGCATCTAAAAGAAGAAAGAAAGTCAGACAGAACAAACTGTACTTTATATTAACTTTTGACCCCATATGTCAGTAATTCTCAAGCAGTGATTCATGGATATTGTTAGGCTACTGAAACAAATTAACTTTATCCTGCAAGTGCATTGGGCAAGCCAATGTCCTTTTCCAGGAGCATAAAATGCATGTTATTTGTCAACATTTTTGTGCCAGTATGGATGGTGCTGCAACTAGCTTTAAAACGCTGTATTCAGTCACGGGAGGGGGCAGTTTAGACTGATCTGTCTCTTCAAGCCCACGGACACAGGCTCACCTGATGTAGTCTTAAGAGCCTCCTCTTTTCAGCGCCTCCCTGTGGATACCTCATCACCTGCGCCCCTTTAACAGACTTGTCAGAGCAGAGCCAGCCACAGCAGATGACACTGGACAGGACTGAAGATGTGGATAACACATGTTCATCAGCAGCCACAAGTCGATCATCTCCTGCTGCTCTAAACACTCACAGACAGAGGAGGGCACTGGGCACTTCACTTCATATTTAGGCCAAGACTCAGACTAACTTTGGTAGGAAGCCCGCTGTGTTTTCGTCATGCAAGAAAAGGATGATTCCTGTGAGCAGTAACCCAATGTATGTATTTAGATATTATAGATTTAGAGGCACAGGTGTTTCAGTGAACGCTGATTACTTTGGGTAGAACTCTTTGTTGCTTTGTATCCAAAGCAGTACCTCCTTTCACCCTCCTTTTCACCTTGTTGTCATGTGCCTTGTATATCAGGGGCTGGAGTGTTGTGCATACAATAACAAACTGGACGGACCACTCATTTCATCGGCTGTAAGCATCACTGAAGAGACTACCTCCCCGAGTGACTATCCATCTTCATCTCCACAGACCTTCCTCCCTCTTCCTGCTCCGCTCTTCAGTCAATCGAGCCCCATTAACTCTGCTCTCCCCACTGCTGTCTATTACAGGATCTTCTTCACTGTCAGTTCCCCATGATTTTTTACTGTAATTCAATATGCAGCCAATCAGCCCAGGGCTTAGAAGTGTGGTCCTTACGGACTTTACAGCTGGGAGGCCGCACTGGGATGCCAGACATCTGCAGCATCTTGTAATAAATTGGCCTATCTCTCGGCACACACAAAACAACTGAAGAAACTTTAATAGAAAGGAATCATTCTGGGAGCAGGAGGATGAAGATGAACCATCCTCCTGCTAAGCGTGTGTAAAACTACAGATCTCTGAACTTTAAATGTTTCACTTTATATTTCAACTTGTCATAAAAAAAAACAAAATTACTTTTTCTTATGTGTACATCAACACAGCATTTAGCTGTCCACAAAAAAGTAATCAGAGAGCCAATATACTAAGTAAGTGCTACCGTAATAGGCCATCACTGCTCATGCTGCAATATATTGCAAGCCTTTTATTTTTATCACAATATAAATTAGTTGACAAGTATATTAGAATGGATTCCACAGGACTGCAATAACCTTATATATATATATATACAGTTGCTTAACGGCAATAGCATTGTTTTTGGTATTCTTATGTCTACAGTGCCGTGAAAAAGTATCTGCCCTCGTCCAAACTTCTGTGTTTTTTCATATTTATCACTCACAAAGGTTTCAGATCATCAAGCCAATTTTATGCAGTTTTTAGATGATGATTCAATGTTTTAAGGCACAAAAAAAGCCAAACCTATCTAGCCTTGTGTGAAAAAGTAATTGTCCCCTGATCCTAGTAGCGAGTTGAGCATTTGCGACAATTGTTGATGAGTCTTTCACATTGCTGTGGAGGAATTTTAGCCCACTCTTCTTTGTAGAATTGTTTCAACTCTGTCATATTGGAGTACGGTAGTAGCATTAAACTGCCCGTTTAAGGTTCCCCCACAGCATCTCAACTGAATTTAAATCTGGACTTTGACTTGGCCACTCCAAAACCTTCATTCTGTTTTTTTTTTTTTGAGCCATTCAGGGGCAGACTTGCTGCAGTGTTTCAGATCGTTGTCCTGCTGCATGATCCAAGAGCGCTTGAGTTTGAGAGCACAAACTGATGGCCGGACGTTGTCCTTCAGGATCTCCTGGTAAACACCAGAATTCATTTTTACGTCAATCGCAGCAAATTGTTTTGGTACTGAGGCAGCAAAGCAGCCCCAGACTATCACACTGCCACCACCATGCTTTACTGTTGGCATCATGTTTTTTTTAATTTTTTTATCAAATGCCATTTTTACACCAGATATAACTATAATTATGGCGAAGTCGTGAACACGGACCTTTTCTATTCTAGGTTCTTTTGTGACCTCTTATAGTAATCTTAGTTGATCGACCACTCCTGGAAAGGTTTGCCACTGTTCCAAACTTTCTCCATTTGTGGATAATGGCTCTGACAGTGGTTCGCTGGAGCCCCACAGCCTTGGAAATGGCTTTGTAACCTTCTGCAGACTGATACATTTCAATAACTTTTTTTTTTCATTTCTTTTTGAATTTCTATGGATCGTGGCATGATGCGTTTGTTTTTGAGATTTTGCAGCCTATTTTCCTTTGTCTAACAGATTCTATTTAAGTGATTTATTGATTCAACAAATGTGGTGGCAATCAGGTTTGGGTGTGGCCTGTGGAATTGAGCTCAGCTTTCTCAAAACTGTGGTTAGTCACAGTTACTTTGTGATTTACCAAGGGGGGGCAGATAGGTTTGGATTTTTTTGTGTTTTAATAAATTGAAACATCATTTAGAAACTGCTTTTTCTATTTCCTTGGGTTCTGTCTGTGTGATAGTAAAATTGGTTTGATGATCTGAAGACTTGCGAGGATAAATATGCAAAAATACAGAAATCAGAAAGGGGTCAAATATAGCCTGGTTAACACCTGACTAAATCACAAGTGAGATGTTATTCTGGGGAAGAGGCTAAAATGAGGCGTGGTTAACGACAGTCCAGAGCCGTTTATTGGCCGATACAAGTGTCTGTCATAAGCGTCTGTGCGAAGCTTTAGCCAATCGTATCAATGCTACGTGATGACTTGTGTAGCGCAACCAAGAAGTGTACAGCTGATAATAACATGATAAAACTTAATAGCCCTTGCCATTTATTGCCCTGGTCCTGCCCGGGTCCGGGGGTCCGAGACGGACCTATGTGCACGGTGCGCCGAGAGAGCGGCCGCTACAAAGCTAGCTCCCCATGGAGCTCCCCCGCCGGAGGGCAGCAAGAGGCTCGACTCGAGTCCGCCTTTTTGTTTGAATTGAATCGGGAGTCTCCCGCCCTGGAGGCGTGCGGTGGGAGCGTAGCATAAGACACAGAAGCAAAACAAACTACATGCTCAAAGTGTCACAAAGTACACGTCACCGGCTTGTCCCACCCTGCTCTGCCGAGGATCCTGGCGGCTACATGTAGCATGCTAACCTCGTTTCCAGACCCTGTCTCAGAGAGAAATGAAATGCAGCGGGAGGCGGGGTATGGGCGTGCCCAGGCTAGGTCAAATACCTTTTCACGGCACTTTGTAGTTGGTGTGCTGTTGTGCTGTGACTCATTGTCCAGAAATATTTTCATTGTGAAATAAGTGCTCTGTCAGTATTATGCAATTTCAGACAAATATTTTAACTTTTGTTTTGTCCCATTTTGTTCAGACTACTACCAAAATAATTGTCACACATACGCGTCAAAAGTATTTCTATGTCAGTAAATGTGTGGGAAGCCCCTCTTAAAGCTGGAATGAGAAGCAGGCAGCCAACAGACAAGAGGCTAAGTGATGGATGGAAAAGTGGGATGTCTTGTCTCCCACTGGGGCCCTGTAGACTCAGTAGCTGCTGTAGACTGCCAAAATATAACCTCATCGGGGCCTGGACACACCTGGACCTTCCACCAGAGCAGAGATGGCTTCCCCAGCTGTCCGAGCATGTATTACATGTTTTGGAGGGACAGCGGGGGTCTGTATCATTCAATAACATGGAAGGTATGGGAGTTCTCATGACTCATATACTGGGAAATCATAAAGGCACAGAGCCCTTCTCACAAACGCTTTATTTCACTTCAGGTGCAGGTGACGTTAAGCAGGACCCGATGCGTGTTATGTGAAGATCCTGCTTTTATTGTCGGGCTTTTCAAGTGTCCACCCTGGGAACACATCCTGTATCGGACATCAGAGCTTTATGTGGTAGCATGTTACCTTTTACATTTTTAAGAGAGATGTTTTTATGGAGTTAAGGATGTACAAGAGAGGAAATGTAATGTAGATGGGGAAACCGTCTGAAATATGAACCTGTCTGGAAAATGACCAGGAACAAGACAAACTGTTATACACAAGAAGGATACTACATTACCATAAGTATTATGAAGCCTCCATAGTATACCTTTTGCACCCTCTATTGTAATAAAACAAACTTAGCAACCACAAATCACATTATTTTCCTTTCTTTAAAATTATTCCTTTTGTATACAGTATATTCAACAAAAAATGGCATTAATTTGAAAATTAATCTGCGATTTCAGAACTTTTTGCTAATTTTATACTTGTTTTGTTTAATTCTCACTTTTACAACAATATGATATTTACCTGTAGCACATCTCCCAGGTCTGCAGTACTGATCTCTGGGTCCTCCGTGGTGTTGAATGGGATGGGCGTTATCCTCACAAAAGTTAGGACACGGGGCTCAGGGTACCTCCACAGCATTACTCCAGGACAGTCTTCAGTTTCACTATAAAATACCACCTCATGGGGTCCGGGTTGTCGCTGCGAGGCTGCACAGACACAGAAAGTAAATATTAGTAGAAATGTGTTTTGATCCGGCAGTGGTTTCTTCATGTCAACGCATAAAAGTAATCGAAAAAAAAAAAAAAATCCAGAATAAAAGTGATATAAAGAAAACTCTACACTGGACTGAAGCACAGATGAAGCTTTATTTCAGGACTAAAATAGAAATGGCTCAGATTGCAACAAGGAAAGCTGTTGAATAGATTAACACACCTCAGGGAACTGTTTAAAAAATGTGGTCAAGTAAAAATATTAAGAGGTTGAAAAAGGGCAATGAGAAATGCGCTGTAATTGAACAGTGGGGTATGTAATTAGTGAAATCACCTTTTGGGGCTTTAGCTCTAAAAATCAAAGGCCAGCGTGACCATGGCTAATAATGATTATTTTTACTGTGGTGTGTGAGCTGTGTGCAGAGAAAGAATGCTGTAGAAGTTTCCACGCTTCAGTTTGTTTATAAGTGTGTATAAACAGAGGGCCAGAGTAAACATTTTCAATATTGAATAAACAGTCATTGATTGAACCCTGCCAAGCACCTGCAAAAAGTGGAACTCACTGGACCCAACTTCTGAGTGGTGTTTGACTTAAGTTGTAGCTGCTGTTTGGGATTCAAGTCTTTTGGAAAAATGTTTATTTGAAAAAACAGTGAAGCAGAGAACTGCTTGTTTGGACCCTGGGGTACCTGGGTGCAAATGCACGGCTCTCGATGCTGAAAACACATTTCAAGGTCTTGTGAAATCTGTCTGTGGTTAATTTGTTCTGTGTGTCAGTAATGAATGGCTCAAGTTAAAGTAGACAGCAATGTACTATCGTCTTCTGCTGGCAACATGTTGCAGGCAGATTGCCCCTTGGTTCTTGTTCACTACTGTATGCTCTCCTGGACAAATAAAATGCATCAAAGACCAGACGAACAGTGCAACAAACAATCATGAACCCCAGCTGACAGAGTGGATGGCTGGTGTGCTGCCAGAGCGGTTTGATCCTTGTGCTTGTGCCCAAAGACACACTCACAGCACTGAGGGAATAAACAGTGTTTCTCTGAGTGGAGCCAGGCAGGCAGTTCTGATATAACATTCTCCTCTAATACTTTGATCCATGCTGACTTAAGTGCATGTGTATTTTACACTGACATTGCATTTGGCATCATGACTCTTTTTAAGGCACTTTAAACTTGATCACATTATTTTATGAATGGTTGAGTATTTTTGATAAATGCCCTGTATAACGCTCTTAAAGAATCATTTTAACATGTTTGCATTTGGAGCTATGGACGCCACGTTTGTAAGTGAAAAATGATGGTCGATAAATATTTCAGGAACGAGGCTACTGCTGAACATCTATATCTTTTGGGGAAACGAAAGGCTCCACAAAGCAAACATGTCACTTGAAACAGCAGCAAGCAAAGCATTAGCAGCCGACCACTGTTCTCTCTGCCCTACTTCTGCCTATCCGATGTGTGCCATCACCTGAGTCCTGAATGTACTGGAAGTGTCCCGTGCGCAGATCATCAGAGCTGTGTTCGGTGCAAGAGAACGGAGAGGCGGGGGGGGTGGGAGGCAGGGTGTGACAGGCCTGTCCGAAACAAGGCTCTGCTGCCTCTCCTTTGTCCAACTGAAGGTATGACCGTAGGTGCTCCTCTATCATCTTCAGGCAGTTCAGATGCTCCTGGCCCCAAAACATCTGACAGGACAAAAGAAAAACATTAACTGAATTCAGTCATTGTCCCAATCATCAAACTTTTATAGTTGTATTTCCAGCAATGTGATTTGGTAATTGTATTAGTTTGGTCAACCAAGACGGCATGTTTTTGTAAAGTAGCATAATCTTCCAGAATTGTAATTGGTGTGATTAACAAACTAATTTACAAATCAGAGAAATGAATGGTTTATCTGTATCAAAACAATAATGGTGGCATGAGTGAGAAGGTAAAAATCACAGAGAGGATTGAGTAAGATCCTGTCAGATCCGGTAAGTTAAGCAAGGTAGAGCCTGGTTAGTTCCTGGATGGAGAACACCAGGAAGCCTGGGTGAATGTAGTGTGTGAGTGAGCGAGTGGTTGGTGGTGGTCGGAGAGGTCGGAGACTTGCAGCCTCGCTTCCAACAGTCAACCCAGGGAAGCTGTGGCTGCAATAATAGTTTATCACCATCAAGTATGAATAAAGTCAACAGTATGGCGCTTTGAGAAATTTGTGAGACAGGCTTGTAAGGGCAATACAACTGTCTAAGCCAATAATATGAACATCCCCCAAATATGTACTGCGCAGTAAACACCAATAAACAGAGATGAGAGAAGTTATGAAGTTTGTTCTGAATGAGACAGGGATATTTGTGTACCAGATATGAATGTCACATTACAAAAAATGAGCTGAATGGATAGTCATAAAAATGTAAATTATAATCAGGGTCCAAGATACTCTTGCTTTTGCACAGTGGACAGAAGTGGAGTAATTTCATAGTTCAATTAGGTTCCTAAGCCTTTCTGATAGGAAAGGCATAGGCTGGTATGCAATCAATACAACTTCACCCGTCTTAGATACGTTTTTTTCATGTTGTACTATATGTGTGTTTTTTGTGTGCAGTTGTTACAAGAATGTTGCTAAGCAATGTAGATCAGCCAACGTGTCATGTGAAAGAACTTGGTTCTTGGTTTATGTGGTTAATTCCAAAAAAAAAAAACCTTCTAACTGCCAATCTATTTCAACTTGACAACTTGCTCTTTAGAAAACAGGAAAAGCCACAGTCAGCATTAACCCGACCATCACCCCTCGCATAACCCCACGCAACCTTACATCCTGCACTTACCCACGGCATTCCCCTTCCCCATCAAAGCAGCTCTGCCTGGGGTTTGGACCAAAAACCAGGAATCTCTGAGTCAAAAACACTTCGCACAAGGAGCCGCCAGCTGCTACTCCATAGTTTTCAAGGCTGGCTTATGACTAAATGTTCAAAACAGGAAAATTTGGGGATTTCTTTTTTCAAATTTATTTTTGAAATCAAGCACGAGAACAAGTCGTAAGGAATCTCGGTGGTTTTTATGCAGCACTTAAATTGCCACAAATGGCAATATTTGCTAAGAGAAATGCATAATTTAGTGTTGAGTTGCGAGTGATGTTTGATTTAATGGGCACACAATAAATGCATTAAAGGGTAGTAGAAGCGGAGGGAGGGAGAGGGGCTTCCCCAGAGAGAGGTAATGTGGAAGAACACATTAGTAACAATATCTCCACTTAATCACATTAAAGAGGGACTTTTGGTAATATTATGTAACTTATGAGGAAAATTTGACACAAGATATAACGACAGAAAATAGCTCCATATTATTCAATAACTTCAGCAGATGAGACGTGATGACGTGAAATAACAAAATCCAGGTTTTAGTGTCAGTGGCGTAATTGCAGGGAGCCAGAGCCAGGGCACAATTTGAAGGGAAATATTGATTTATATAATAAGAAGTATGTGTGTTAACTTGGTTTTGTGTGTCCGCATACTAATGTAGAGGTGTCAGCTAAAGTTGAGTTTAGCTGGAGAAACCCTGGCTCATAATGCAATGCTGTTCTCATAGAAGACAGCGTGGAAGATTCATGCTCACACCTTTGCTTCAATACATCCTTGAACGCAACCAGGTGCAGAGGTGATGATCTGACCCGGTGCCTCGCTCGGGCTATTCTTGGTCATAAATCTTACAGGACTGGACTGAATGCATGTCATGGGTATTCGAACCTGCAGCAGGCCTCCCTTCAGGTCCAGTAGGAGTTTGGGAGCTCCGGGCTCGGGGCCAGGGCTGCCGCTGTGCCGACACCAGCGTGCCTCCAGTGACGTCCCGCAGGAGAAGGGTCCCAGCAGCACACGGACACGCTCCTTGAGGCCTGTCTTCACCAGCAAGTCCTGTGCCTCCAAAAGCACAGACGCAGCCTGGACTGGGTCTGCAAAGAGTTTAGACATCCCTACAATTCACTTGTGCCATACATACTTTATATAACTTTAATACACAGAATTGTATTTCTGCTGTGCCAGTTTATACAAAAGACAGAGGGAAAACCTTGACTGCACGAAGATCTACAGGTGGGGAATATGTCAAGCAAGATAAAATCAAAGTTGTTGTTTGGAAGATATTTAAATGTACAATATCGATAATATCACTCACTTAACAAAGTTGGCATATGTAAATAAAATAGTCAGTGGTAGTTGTAGAATTAGCACTATATCTAGTATCCTACATTCCCATTTATAGCTGTGCATTTCATTATAACTGTATAAAATTCCACTTTTGCTCATGAGACTGATTTTTTTCAATGTAGACAACCAGTCTCACATTTGACAGTCTCTGTCTTTATTGCATTGGTTTTGAAAAGGATGAAACATAACTCACTGAAAATACCAGGCTTGACCCACTATTGCACGCCACAATGAAAAAAAACACTGTTCACAAAACAAAACACAAAAATTCCAAATCATGAAGTGATGAAAGTAAATGCATAATTTTACAATTGGTTGGGGATATCTATAGAGAGGAATCTGGTGCCTGACAAACTGCCCTAAGCATTTTTCAGCCACAAGTTTACAAGACTGTGACAGATACGCACGGACTGCATTTCTTTTTTTTTTTGAGGGGGGGGGCACAACCACTTGAACCGACTGACCTTTTCAAGTAGCGTGTTGAAAGAATAAAAGAGGGGGCTAGGGCTGAAACAAGACTTAAACGATTTATATGTAAACACGTTATTAAACTGACTGAGAATAGGTAAAGTGCACTGGAAATAAGTTGTGGATTCATTGAAAATTTGTCATTTACTCCAAAAACATGAGACATTATTTAGAAATCAACATTTCCCAAAATAGATTACAGATTCCTGTAATTATCAGTAAAAACGAACACAGTCAATCCATTCACATGATTGGGAGCCAGGCGAAATTGAAGCCTATAAACAATTTAACCACACAATCCAGTTGCATAAAAGCTTCCCTCTGGGTTTTGAATAGAATTCAACTTCAACAAACTGGATAAGCAATGTCAAAAATACAACACATACAAAGAATTTGATAAACCACAGTAATGACCTCAAAGTGTTGTGCCTCCCTGATGTTAATCGCTCTGAAGCCTGGTTTCCCAAATGAGAGAGCACCATCTATCTCAGAGTATTAATGAAGACCTCTTATGACCTTTTTATAGAAAAACAAGTCATCAGAATTAATGACAAATGTAATTTTACGCCTAGATGTTTAATGGAACATATTTTATTTACAAAGTGGCAAAGCATTTTATGTATGGACAAAATACACAATAATTAGTGATTCTTATTCAGTGGGTCACATGGTTTTAATAAATTGTTTTTAAGGAAATACTATGTTTTTTTAAATTTAAAACACCAACATAGGTTACAACCCCGAGTGTACTGGCTACTGTCAACTACTGGCATTGTCCCCATTTCTGAATACCTCTATGCATACCAAAACTATGAATAAAACATGTATAATAATTTTAACGCTCATTATAACAGTGTATTTACATGGAGACCCTGTGTGTACAAATTCAAGTCTGCGTAACTTGGTAAAACAAATGGTTGACCAGACATTCCAGAGGAAGCTTCTGACACGATTCAGGCAGTGGAGCCAAACACCCACTCATCTCAATAACCCAAAGCACCGGTGGAATCAGGACGAGGCTTTCTGTCTGTCTGAGATGTGTCACTGTGGTCCCAGGCTGTCCTGAAGAAGACAATTTAGGCCTCATAAATCCGATCTGGAAACCCTGTCTGCCTGTTGATGACGCAGTAATGGCTGATGGTCAGTGGAGCATTCAGCAGCACAAGCTTGTTTAGAAACCTCAAGCTTGGATAACCGAGAGAGTTGAAAATGTACTTCCAAAACTAACACTGCCTGTTAGTGGTAATTAAATATAGTGTAATCATTTTGTACAGTTATGCAAGGGGAGCTGAGGCCTACTCCATTGCTTTTGGGGGAAGACATGGGTACACTCATGGGTACACACGCCAGTTAACCGTGAAGTAAATATCTACTGATCAGGCATAAAGTTTTGAACACCTGTCCATCTCCTGATACATGGCCCTCTAACCCTCTAACAGAGACTTTCTTCAATTTTATCAACTTTAAGGATAAACTGTGAAAAGCCTGCTGTCAAATGAAATCCAAATACTGAAGAAAGAACAACAAGTGGAAGCTGAATTAGTAGTAGTAGGTGTTGAGCTAGATTCATTCTACTTGCAACTCAATTCGCAACGTTTAAGGCACGTTCATACTTGGACCTCTTGATGTGAGCCATGTTACACTTTCTGGGAAAATCTGCAATATTTGTGATGGAACGCAACAACCAAATTAGGAGTAATGGAACAGCACTGGCCTAAAATAAGTATTCTAAAAGGGCACACAAGACGTTAAAACCGGTGCACATTAAACAGGAGCGAATGAGTGAAAATTTGCATATTCAACTTTTGATTAGTTTTGACTTTTTAAGTGTTGGTGTGAACTAGGGATGCAATGATTCACTTTAGTCACAATTCGATATGTATTTTGATATGAAGGTTACGATTTTGATACATTTAACGTTCTGTACAAGAAATACAAGTTCCACGTTTTATTGTTTTTACTTTTTCAAATAAAATATATTTTTAATTTAACAAGCAATTAATTTAATTTAACAAGCAAAAGATACAAAATAATAATAATACAATACAAAATATTCAAGTTCTTATAGATTTTTGAAAAGAAAAACATCTCAAAATACTATTATTATCTCATATTGAACATATTTTCATATTCAATTAAAGCAGGCGTATTGAACGATTAAATATAATATTGAGAACTGTTGTATTCCCAGTACAAACCAGAACCGTGGTCAGGCGATGAGTTCACAAGTTGCACAGATGATACACCTTGGTTCACAGGGTTCACTTAATTTGCGTCATGTGTGAATATTGAGAACATTTACTTAAACCAAAGAGATTTTTGTTTGAGCGTGAACATTGAGGAGAATTATTTTAGTGTGAGGCAAACCTTTAAACCTTGATTGAATAAGTACATTTATAAGTGATGACGCAACATGAATATGAATGTTTGTTTCATACTGGTGGTCTGGTTCATTTTAGGTAAAGCTGCAGAGGACGAGGCTTAGACAAATGGACGGGACAAATGGAAAGGCATAAACCCAAAGTGTGGAGACTTGATGAATGAGGAGTCAAATAGATATGGACAGGGTGGGAAGGATGAAAATATAACAGTCACTGACATCATCTGCAGCCTTAATAAACTAACTAAGGTTGGTGTTATGGTGCTATGGAGCCCAATAATAATAACTTGACGAGGGTTATCCAAAGAATAAGTACATCTTATTTGTAGGTAACATGACCTCAGGATGACTCAAATAGCTTAGGAAACACTATTGATACAAATTGGCACTTCACAACTAATGTCATCCAAGAAAACGTGCACAACCCACTGTACTGCGCATATGGGTTTATTTTCACGGTCTCGATTTATTAGACAGCTCTTGGTAACTCCCTACCTGTCTATGCAAACGGATGATCTTTCATTCACACAAACACATGAGGCAGATGTAGATGTAGGCTATCTCACACGTGTCGAGTGGAAACAACTGCAAGCCCCTTCGCACAAGCGGTGTGAGTCTCATTGTCCAGACGTCATTCACAGGCCTACAGATGACGGCAGTGTGTCCGTGTGAATGCCAGCAGCAGCGGGAGCCAGTACACTCAGCTAAGACATCATTTGGAGCAGTCTAACTCAGGGGGAATCCCTCTTTTTCTTCATCTGCGCTTTCATCTGCTCTGTGTAATCGTCAAGGGAGAGTCGCAGAATGTCTCATCTCTACTTTTGGACTTGAGTCATTAATAAATGAGTCACAAAAGAAAACTGTCGTTTACAAATCCTAGTTACCGTTGGTAGCTTTAGTAATAACACTGGCGTATGTTTTGGTTATTGAACCCATGCAATTGTAATTTAGGGCAGTACAATATATTACCAAAATGTCGTAATATAAGGTGACATCATATCCAAATTACTGAGGCCTCACATTAGACTGAGATTTATTTAATTTTGCTAACACAAATGAAAAAAAAAAAGATTCCTGGACACCTCTAAATCATGTAAGCACTCATCAGGAAATGAAGAGGAAAAACTAACATGAGTGAAACGGGTGTGGTTTGGACCCAAATGCAGTATACTGGAGAGCAGGAACAGTTGGCAATAATCTTTATTTTCACCATAGCAAGCACAGCAGAAGGAGTTAACTCAGAAGTTCGTTATTCGGCCTGTAAGTCGCTTTCAGTCGCTGATGACGAGGAGAGCGATCTGTAGTCCAAAAGAACAGCTGAGCGTGCAGAGGTGCTGACAAGGAGAGAGGAGAGGAGAGGTCAGAGGCAGGCAGGGGGGGGGTCAAAGCCAGATGAGCAGTCCACGGAGGCGGAAGCATCGATAGGGAGTAGGCAGGAGAATAGCCGAAGCCGAGTGGAAGGTTCGTTGCCAGCCAGACACTAGAAACGCTGTGGCAGAGCACGAGGTCAGAGGCGGAAGGCAGGTGAATCTACCTGGAGGCAGGCGAGACGAGCAGGTCAGGAACAGGCACAATCGGCACCGGGTGATCAGGCAGAAGAATGCTGAAAAAGTCTTGCATACTGCCGAAGAACAATCTGGCAAGGAGTGAGAGTGCTGGAGATGCTTATATGCATGGCTGATTAGGATGAGCTGCAGCTGTGTAGGCAGGTGAGTGGAGTTGGGCTGCTGATGAGGTGGGAGTGGCGGACAGGTATAGTGGAACAGAGGGAGAGTGAGTGGAAAAACACAGCAGCAAAGTGACAAGAGTGGGATGAGAGACAGAGACTTTGACAGAAACCCCCCCTCAAGGGACGGCCCCCGACGTCCCAAACTGGGACGCAAGTTTATTGGACCACATGGAATGGTCCAATAAATTTGCGAGCACACTTCCCCGACTCCAGTGGAAGTGGCGATGGTTGGCGGCTGTTGAATACCGGTCTGCAGCCAGAATAGTCCTTGGTTCACTGAGTCCCAGGGTGGCCGGTGAGTTGAGAACCGTGGGACCACAGCAGGACCTCTAACC
>JAADKR020000021.1:5293955-5306899 GCA_011763505.2 Lythrypnus dalli
ACTTTACACAAGGAGATGCTGTACGCAAGAGTGATGCAGAAGAAGCCTTTTCTCCGCCCACATCAACAAACAAAAGCCGCTTGAGGCTTGCTAAAGCACATTTGGACAAGCCGGCTTCATTTTGGAACTAGGTGCTGTGGACTGATGAAACTGAAATTGAGTTATTTAGACCGTGGCCGTTTAGGAAGTGGCCGTATGCATAGTGGAAAAAGAACACAGCATTCCAAGAAAAACACTTGCTGCCTACAGAAGAATGTGGTTGTGGTCCCATCATGCTGTGGGGCTGTGTGTATCAGCAGATTCTTGAGAACAATGTTCAAGAATCAGTGACAAATTTGAAGTTGCACCAGACCTGGACATTTCAACAACACAAAGCCCATCAAAATTGCTCAAAATGTACTGAGTCATTCATGCAGAGGAACAAGAACAACATTCTGGAATGGCCATCACAGTCCCAGACCTGAATATTATTGAAAATCTGTGTTGTGATTTAAAGCGGGCTATCCAGGCTCGGAAACTATCAAACCTGACTGAACTGGAGATGTTTTGTAAAGAAGAATGGTCCAAAATACCTTAAACTAGAATCTAGACTCTCATCGGAAGTGATAGGAAACATTCCGAGGCTGTTATTTCTGCAGTTTCTGTTTAGTAGGAGAAGCTACTAAACATTCATGTAATTTTTTGCTGGGGTGGCGAAATTTAGGCACCTGCCTAATTTTGTTCAAATAATTATTACACTCTCTGTATAAATCCTACACACTTTATTTCACTACTCAAACATCACTGTGTTCATCTCTTATACTTATATGATATATTTAACTGAAATGTCTGATTCAATAAACAAATAACTTATAATATAAATAATAATAATAATAATAATTAAAGCCGCACGAGGCTTTAAAGGCCCTCGCCCCTGGCGCAAGTCCCTCCTTTGTGACTTTACGTCATATTGACAGGGCTCATATTCATCTGCAAATCTGTTTATATAGCCCCATATAGTTGACACTCTTCAGCAGGTGGCGCTATAGCCTGGGCCATCGCTGTGGCTATATGAATTGGCTAATCAGGTGTATGAGTGATGTAATTTCCAACTAAATCGGACAGAGCATGTGTGAATTATGAAGAATATGCTATTGTTGAGACATTTGCCTTAGCCACGCCCACATCTTAAAAAAATATTGCATATGTGTAATATATTTTTTTGGTTTGGAATATTGTATAGAACATAATTCCAAAGTGTCACAAAAATTGTCAAAACTGCAATTTTCAAGGTATAGGTAGGGGGTGCTATAGTGGTGACCGCTGATGATTTATGAGGCTT
Organism: Lythrypnus dalli; assembly: GCA_011763505.2. Lineage (NCBI taxonomy): Eukaryota > Metazoa > Chordata > Actinopteri > Gobiiformes > Gobiidae > Lythrypnus > Lythrypnus dalli. The sequence goes on from JAADKR020000021.1 coordinate 5,295,277, forward strand.
AATCTGTTCAGGCAGTGGGTGGCCTTGTGTTCACCAAATATTAATGAGATTGAATTGTAGGCGTGGCTGCAAGGTGTGGTCAAAGATTCCAGGGGGCGGTCCGATGCCAGTGTTTCATATATTTACCCGCAAAGGTCCAAAAAGTAAATTTGTGGCCACCTGTGATGATTTGTTTGAACAAAACTGACTTTTCATTACTATACAGGTGGTCTAATTTTCCAAAAAAAAAAAAATTCAGGCACAAAAACAAAAGTTAGAGTAACGGGTCTTTGATATGTTGTTCCCATCACAGAGAGGGCCTGTCTGATTTTTTCACAAGTCTATCGCAAACAGATTGTAGTATGAATTTTTAAAGTCATTTAAATATTTTTTCTTAAAAACAGCTGTTTCATTGAAAAAAATCCTATGGCCACGTCCACCATGATATCAAAAATGTAATTAATAAACTTTGATGACACATTGGTCTGAGATATTCTGACCAACCTTTGAGGCTTTTGAATGAAAACTAGAAGAGCAGATGTCAAAAGTTCGAGGGGTATGATTTTGAAAGTTTGAGGTTCCGGCCAATATGGCCGACTTCCTGTGCACTTTCCTGTGCCATAATATATTTTTTTACTTGTCCTGACATGGTCTATGTTCATGCCTAGCGAAATCTATGTACATTGAATTTTTTTGAGGCCGGTCTTCCATAGGGCCAATGTAAAATGCCTCTTTGAGGGATCACCACAAAGCCATCTTTCAACATTTTGTCTCGCGGACAACATTCAAAATTAGAGCTCACTGAGTAATAATTTATTAGCACTCTCACTTGCGAATCCGTGCATGTTTGCTAGGTGAACTCTTGCAATTTCGGGTTTCAAACGCGATTACAATTTGACCCGAGCTCGGGCCTAATAATAATTATAATAAATGGTCACATTTACATAGCACTTTTTTACCTGCTTAATAAAGGAAAATCTTGAAAGTCATTGGGGTGCCCAAACTTTTTCATACCGCTGTATATCTTACATTTGCACAGAAAAATTCTTGTTGAAAAAGATCAGGCAAATGTTAAGAAAATACAAGGAACATAATCATTCATCATTGCTACTAATAACAAGTTCAACACGTTTAGCCCATTACAAATGCCATTCCTTGTGCTCCCCATCCAGCTTAATTGGTACAACATCAGTTTCAATTAGCTACTGTTGTATTTGTAACATGATAGCGATAAATAGCGAAACAGGAGAGACATACCGAAAGATTTCAGGCACTTAAGGTGTGTACTGTCCGGCCTCCCCCATCACCACTGCCCCATACACACAAACACACATGGTTGCTATTACAGCGTGTTCATTCAGCTGCCCATTCCCCTCTTTACATTGCTCCCGTGTGCTCGGATTTTAACTGTATATTATTGCTGCGGTGCCGATAGTGTTTCAGGACCTCCAGGCGGATACTAAAGCCACTGGCAGCACATTACACAGAATACTTGACTTATTAGATATTTCCTATTCTAAACAGTGTCATCAAAGGGTAAGAACAAGAGTCATATAAAACACAGCAGCATGCCTGTTCAGCTCTCTTGGGTCGGGCCTAAAAGCGGAGAGAGCCTCCATAGGATCGGCCTATGCCAGATCCTTTCTGTTCTTTGGTCTAATGAAGACAGGATGTGTGCTTATTTCTTTTCTACAAAAATGTAAGATTTTCCGAGCATCAAGAGAAAGAAGGGGAGCGAGAGCAGAGCTGGATCGGTGTCTCAATGTGTGTTGTGTGAAGGACTACAGTGCTGGTCCATCTCCAGAGGTGGAAAATAAAGAGTTTTATTAACTAACTTTATGAGTAAACGGTAAACCATTAGTGTTTTATGATATACTTAGTTAATATTGATTTGAAGTTGTAATACATTAGTACAAAGTTTGCCAACTCTCCCCATGTCACTGGATTTTAGGCATCAGTAAAAGAAGTATCCCTTCCTTTGCTCATTGATTATTATTATTTTAAAATATTATGTTTTGACTGGTAACAGCATAGCAACAACATGGTGACAGAAGTGTCAATTCTACATTTTCATTACAATGCAAAAATCAGGATATAAAGAAGTAAATCATTTCTGGAAATAACTTAATTGTCCTTAAAATAAAAAAAACAATTGCCAGTGGAAAAAGTACTTTTGTCAATAATAATAATAATATCTTTTATTGGTCCTCATGGGGAAATTTGCCTACACTGACTGTACAAAAAGGGGATACAACAGGATACGTCACACAGGATACAACAACATGCACAATACACATCACAAGGAACAGGACCCTATAAAAATGACACCATGACAGCAAGGACAACAACACAACAATAGGCATAAAAAACAGACAGAGCCGATCAGAGGGGCCTGCTATTCAGGGCAGCTATTGCTGCAGGGATAAAGCTTTTCCCGAAACGGGCCCTTCTGAATTTAATTGTTCTGTACCTTCGACCTGAAGGTAGTGGGTTGAAGTATTGGTGCAGTGGGTGGGTGATGTTCCGTGCTATGTTGGTGGCTATTCGGATGACGGACCTGTTGTTCTGTTCTGTGAGGTTGGGTGTAGGAAGACCGGTGATTTTAGCAGATGTGTTTGTAATGCGTGTTTTTCCCAGTTGGTGACTGAAAGCATGGTCTGGTAGCATGTGGAACAGTACAGGAAGATGGGTTGGATGATGCTTTTGTATAGAGGCAACCAGAGGTGGGGTGCAACATATAGTCCTTTTAGTTTGGGGATGGCTGACAGTCTTTGTTGACTTCTTTAATCATGAAAAAAATAAAAAAAAATAAAGTACTTCTTTTAAATGCAACGAATGCACAAGAAAAAAATGTCCTCAGCAATGCACAATGCATAAAAAAATGTCCTCAGCATTGAGGATTGTATTATAAATAAACATGATAAAAGTGAAAACCCTTTGTAGTAAAAATAACACTTTTATTTTGAATTGCTTATTATTTGAAAATATAATCAATATTTTGAAGAAACAGTTCTCTTTATGTGCTACACTGTATCCACTTCTTTCGACTTTATAAAGAACTGTATTCAGCTAAACAAAAAGCAGGATGTCCCATGTGAGGAGTATCCCACAATAAAGTCCCACAAATTGCAGCTGAGCCCAGAAAAACATCCAGATCCTCTTTGCGCCCCTTGTGCATCTTTGACCGTACACATGCAGTTGCAATTACAGCAAAGACCTCGTCTTCTCTCTAACCACCACGAATAAGAGATTGCCCCCTAAGCAAATTTTGTGGACTATATTTAGATGAGCTTGGAGTGGAACATGGGATAACAGGGAACTCAATCAGGGGCATGAAGAGAAAAAAGACAGTTGTTCATAAAGCTTGAATCAGCAGATGTAATCAGTTTACTCACAAACATGGCCACACAGGAACAGGACATTCCCAGGATTGAGCTTAACCCAGTTTTAAAAGCGACGGGCTTGCTTACTGTAATCCCAGGCTTAGTTCTGATTCAAGTTTGGTTAAAAACAAAGAAGAAAAAAATTACATTCAAAATTAGAAATTAAAATACAAAATACAAAAATATATAGAAATGTGCAGCTTCCTCACAAGATCATTGTAGGTAACACTTATACATAAACCCTTATTGATAGAGACTGCAAGGAAAAAAGCAAAATGCTTCAACACAATTCAAAAGTATTTATTTCCCACCACAAACTTCCAGAGATTCTGGATCTAAAATATTTTAAATAATAAGGCTGGGACAAAATATTATTTTGCATAATACTGTATATCTATTTGTGATCGTACTTTAATGCTGAATTAAATTATAGAAAGAAAAAAAAACATACTTTTAAAGGCCTCTGCCATTTGCAGTTTTCTAAATGTTTTACTTAATGTCTGACTAATTTAAAACTTTTGAAAACTCAAATTGTGCTTTCTTGCCAAATTAACTCAAGGTAAAGTATTGCAGTCTATTATAATAACAAATCTTAATGCATTATAGTGCATCGCAATAAGTATTATACTGTGTCCTAAGTATCATATTAGTTAGCAACAAAGGAATATCGTCCCAGCCCTATTAAATATTAATGCATCAGATTTATATCAAAGATGCTTTACATTGCATTATTCATTCACTCAATACTCAATGGTGGTAAGCTACTATCGCAGCTACAACTGCCCTGGGGTAGACGGATCTGATCCATTGGTCCCTCCAATGATTGAGTACAAATCTGGGCACTTTCCATTCATGTTTTCATTTTTCCGTGTTCATACAGTATTGAACACTAATGGACAATGAACTTCATGTGTTTCAACTTATATGGCATTTACTCACTCAAAGGGTAATCAATTCAACAAGCAAACAAGCTAAAGACTCGGTCCAAGAAGAAACGATTATTTCCAGCGATTACAATGGATTGTATAATTGCAAGGTTGAATCATAGCTTCCAGATTTTAGTGCAATCTTGCATTGAGCTTTGTTGATTGTAATCTGGAAAGTGTGTGCCTATTGTACACTCAGTGACCTGTCCTGCCAATCAAAAGGTCTCTTGAGTCCGGAGGCAGGATATTGTGAGAAAAACAATAATTCCTATAGAGTGACATGTATGTGTCCACTGAGTGCAATCCATACAGTCTCTGAGCATTATTTCTGTCAATATTTGAACACTGCATAGCTGGGTCCAATCATGCAATGAACACATTTCAGTGTCAAGATAGAGACATAGGAATCATCTGCTTCAGATGTAAATGCTCTACAGAAAAAGCCACAACGCTTTTATTAAAAAGAAACAATGAATATAATATGGCAATTCATTTAATTTTAAAATTGTCAATACCAAGTTAAACACATGTCCAACTCTTCACCCATTTCAAGACTCTTTTGTCTCCAGTTTGGCCAAAATGGGGCTAAGATGTGGAAGTCACTTCACCCAAATGTCACTCATTTTACAGTGCTGGCCGGCTGGTCCAACATGCCAACATCCTACAGATGCTACTGATTGGTTCTAGATGAATGAAAAATAGGCTGTAGTTGAGGTTCACGGAACATGTAAATGTTTAAGATGGTGAGGAGGCTCATAGTAGTTCACAGGAAGGAATATTGTCACCAGCCAGGAACAAAGGTGACCAATTTAATAGCCAGGTTTACTCAATGACGTGTGCGTCCAGTCGTTTTATACAGAGGAGACACTGGGGAGATGGTGTAGTCTATGGACGGCATATAATATATTGACTTGACAGGAAAATTGACAGTAAAAAAACTGCAGTACATAACAATAAATTATTGAGAGTGAAAAGTAACACTGAGCAGTGTATACAGTGAAATGTGACTGTGACAGAACAGGGAATTACATCATTGGTAATTGCAACAGAGGGAAGTGAGCATGTGGCATGCCTTTGAGGGCAGTGTTGTGTGAGGCTTTATTATACTGTATGAGAGGTTGTCAAATAAAAATAAGTCAGGGCTTTGTTTGGACTTTAATAACCATGATGATGGATGCAGTTGCTTATTTCTTTTTAACAGATTTTGCCCAAGTTAGACTTGGAGCTGATAGAGGGTGTCTACTTTTCATAGTCTCATAAGCTTCATGTTTATCACAGTTTTCCCATGATTTGTCTCATAAACTCAGGATAATGCCCATTGAACTACACAGGAAGTCATAATCCTAAATCTGTGACTAAACATTGACTGAGCTACTTGCTGCAGGATGCCTGCATGGAAATTAACTTCTGTATCTTGACTCCATCAGAGTTTACAGGTAAGGGCCCTGGTGTGCTACCCACTATTGTTTACTAGAACAATAAAGTAGAGAGCAGGACTGTGCTTTTGTGCACTTCAATGCAGTAATTACTCATCTTAATCTCAAATAATAACACCAATACTTAATCAAATGCCATAAAAAGGCTCCTATTTTCTTGTGGTACACAGAGAGGGGAAGACATCTATAATATGAAGTCACAAGTCTTTGTGGCCGTAGCTGCAGTGACAATGCAAAAATGAGGCATCAAAGGCAGTCATTTAATACATTGAACCTTGTTTCAATAACAACGACAACCTGCTATGCACTTTAACTGAAACACAACAAAGGAGCAGTGGAAGGTCTTGACCTGGCACTCAGTAAATGGAGGCAGAGTGCTTTGGAGGGACTGTCAACTCTACTTTATAACACACAGCTCTCTTAATGGGGCCAGTTGAATATGGAAACTAATTTAGGACAAACCTTTGCCAAATATCCTTTCCAATATAGCAAATCATTTGCAAGTGTGAAGTAATTTGCCTATAATCTAACAAGTCAGGTTATTTCACAAATTGATTTCACCTATTTATTTATAGTAATTTATAATAGTTAATTCACATAAGGCGATACAATCTAATAATAACCGTACAATGCTCAACCTTTGACTTGTATGAACGTTTCTACACTAAACACTTCCCACTCCTCTAAAGCTCAAAGTCAAAGTGAACAGAGTTACCAATAAATCATTCATTTTTCCTGGCACGTCAGTAGGTGCAGGGTTTTCCTAAATCCATGTAAACCAGGGAAAAGGAAACATCCAGGTGATGGCTTGGATTTTGAAGTGTTTGACATTCCTGAAGCAGTGGATCAGTGGGAAAATGTCTGATCCAAAATTGACAATTGTATTAAATGTAGATTAAGGAAGGGACATCAAGGACAGGGGATTTAGAGAGACCAAAACTTGAGAGGATATACTTGCATAAAACAGACACATGAAACTCATGTCAAAATCAAGAGGACGATGGTGTTCATCACTTTGCAGCTGGTTTATGGTTCGGGAAAGCACTGGCTTGTAAACAAAAGATGCAAATGACAATTGCTGAAAACGAAAAGGAATTATGTGAAAACAGCGAGTTAATGTGGTCCATGTGAGGAACTCCAGTCTTCTGCTGCCTCTGGGACCCACTGGTCACAAAAAATCTGCCTTAAAATGGTTTCACTCAACGCCTGCACACGACATCACTTTGCTTACAAATACTCCAAATACTACAAATTGAACACAGATACGCCCTGCTGTTTAAAACAAAGCTTAAAGAAATACTAATGTGATTTTCAACATTTGGTCCTCCTGAAGAGCTGTATAAACAAAAGAGTCAAAGGAATGTACTCTGTGTTTGTTTTATGCCTATTTGATTTCAGCTTTGTGCATCCAAAAATGCAAATGATTAATTGATGCCATAATGTAATATTAAAAACAGATTCAGATGTAAAATTATTGGAAGTGTAGCTTTGTATGTAAAAAAAAAAGCAATACTGAGTAAGTAATAGATAATAGAAGAGAATTACTATGAGTTTCTGAATGAATGACAATATGTGATGGTGTAAACTTTGCATGCTTTTCTTCTTTTTGTTTTTCAAATTATTATTAGAAATTTCTGGGCAAGAGTGGTTGTATAATATCTTTGATTTTTTTCGCTGCAAGACTTTTTTGTAAATTGCTAGTTGGATGAAAGCTTGTTCAGATTTCAAAAGTTTCTGTGCAAACTCTACCACTTTTAGAACAAGATGAACTATATTTTTATTTTGAAAGTGACTATATTCATTGTTCTTAGGTCACCCATCCCTTGTGAATATGTTTAGACATACTGAACTTTTTCCATTAAATCACTAAGCGCGATGATATAGAGGTAAGTTATCATAATTAGGTCATCAAATAAAGTACATATAACATTTGTGAATTACACTTTTCTCTGAGTATATGCCTCAAGAATTAGAACTTGGAACTATGCAGCATGAAACCAGGCTGTCATGACAAATTCGCCAAACCCACTGTGCCCAAAGCCCAATATGTGGCAATCAAGACCCATTCAAAAAGCCTCAGACCGCACCCTCTTCCTTGACAGGAGACATACTGGTATTTCTTCCACGGACCAAAACTCAACCAAACTCCTGATTTAGATGCTCCTATAAAACCCAATGATGGGGTAAGAGGTGATGGTGATGACACAAGGATTAGGCCATATCAGTGCAATAACATGCACTGTTTGTATAACCATAGTAATGCAGTTTTGGTTTTAACACAGAAAATGTTCACAAAGACGCTAAGACATAATTCCTGGATTAACACCATAACTATGTTTTATAAAAATATATAAACACTTTTTTAATAAATATTTTTCATTTGGCTGTGGTCAAGTCGACTTTCATCACCAAATAAAAAAGGATAAACAAATCATTAGATTTAAAGCAAACACGTATGAAGTGAAAGTGCTAGATGGTAAACTTGCCAGAATGAATGCATGATTGGCTATTGTCTACAGTCAGTGCAAAACATTGATGTGTTGTCAACTGCTTCCCCGCAACAGTGGACATACAAGCAGCTAATTTTTCAGTGCACTTGTTGACTTTGAAGACAGGGAGATGAAGGCCAGAGGTGGAAAAGGTGTAATTATAGGACATGGCCGACATTCAGTGAATGAAAGACAGAAGCACCCTGGGGTCTGTGCTAATTGCACTGACTGGCTAGTATAATCCTAGTTAAGTATCATCAGGCCTGTGTTTCTTTGTCTGCTCCTCTCCGCATGTCTCCTTTTCTACATTTCCCAAGAGAATGAAGATGTAAACAACTCATTAGCTGTCACTGTCTCAACAGTTAGGGGAATATGCATGGGAGTATTGGTCTAATCTTATTTGTAGTGTTTAGAGTGAGATGGGCTGGTGGTAACAGTGAGGCCTGAAAATGTTTGTCTCTGGAGCTACTGCCATTGTCTGTGATGCGGAGCAATGACTGCAGTGGAGAACAATCTGTACTGGAGCAGGTATGGTCAATGTCTTCCTCTATAACTAATGACAGTCGGAAATAGCACTTAGATGGCCCCAAGCACCATGACTTAATGGAAATCATTGTTCATTACTACATGCTGCATGCCTCATGTAAATAAGAATGCATGCTGTTTTACATTGTTAAGAAGGCTAAAACACATCTCTTATTTCCTAAAGATTTGTTTTTGCCTGTATAGTGTATTAGACAGGATATATTAGCATCAAAGAGGTAAATCGCGAGAAGTAGTGTTCACCAAATTGTCGGAGCAGGAAGGTGAACATAAGACAGCAAAGTGACCCACATAAGTGCTTATTTTTTTAAAATATTATAAATTTAAGTCAACACAATAAAATGTGAAAATAATAATAAAATAATACCTGAGAGATTAAAACTTTGTGTTATTAAAGGGTTCGTTTGGTGTGAAAAGGTTGAGTCACAATGATTTAGTGCAAGGATGCCTAAGGTGTCGCTCTGGGGACAGGCCAACTTCTGTAATTTCTATCATAGGTACTCTTCAACTGTGAGTGATGGAATCTAAAACAAAAAATTTAAATAATTAAAATTTGCATTTGATACATCAGCAAAACAGAATTCAAAATTTGGTACAGAAACCTTTGTTTGCAATTACAGAGATCAGAAGTTTCTTGACCAGGTTTGCACACACCGCAGCAGGGATTTTGGCCCACTCCTCCATACAGATTTCCTCTAGAGCCTTCAGGTTTCGGGGCTGTCTCTGGGCCACACGGACTTTAAGCTCCCTCCAAAGATTTTCAATTGGATTCAGGTCTGGAGACTGGCTAGGCCACTTCAGGACCTTGAGATGTTTCCTACGAGGCACTCCTTGTCCTGGCTGTGTGTTTTGGGTCGTTGTCATGGGAGATTGACCGTTGTCTTGAATTTCATCCTTTCTCTCTCTGCACCAACAGCCTTCTCACCAAGCTGCTTGCCAATTGTCCTGTAGCCCATCCCAGCCTTGTGCAGGTCTGATCTCCTTACACAGCTCTCTGGTCTTGGGCATTGTGGAGAGGCTGGAGTCTGGTTGATTGGGTGTGTGGACAGGTGTCTTTTATACAGGTAACCAGTTCAAACAGGTGTAGTTAATGCAGGTAATGAGTGAAGAATAGGAGGGCTTCTTAAAGGGCTTTAAATAATTTAAAAATCATCTGCGATTTTCTGGATTTTGTTTTAGATTCCATCACTCACAGTTGAAGAGTACCTATGATAGAAATTACATACTTCTACATGCTTTGCAGGTGGGAAAACCTGAAAAAAATTGCAGTGTATCAAATACTTGTTCTCTCCACTGGATCACCAGAGATTAATGCCGGTTTCATAATTCTATACAGTTATAACCTCAAAAATATTTTACATGAACATTTTACTGTAGGAAACAGCTGGCATTATTGTCCCAAGCCTTTAAAGTGAACAAATCATGCAAAATAATGTTTTTGGAGCATTAAAGCATGTTATAATGTTGTTCCATGTCGAAAATATCTGGAGTAGTATTCCAATTCATTCACCCATTTTTGAATACTCCTCGGGTTAGTAAGTTGATTTCTTCTTCTACGGTTCAGCACACCATTTTGCCTAATAGTGGGGCAAGCGATGCTGTGGCTCAAGAAAGTGTCGGAGGAGCATGCTTGATTTTCCAGCTTAGCCGGTTTGTCCCTCGCTTCAGACTCTCCGGTACTTCATCCTGTAGCGAGTTCACGGAGCACACTCAGCGCCTGCATGCGCCTCACATGCTGCACAGACCTGTTTGGTGCTACAGCAACAGGCTCAGGACACACACAAAATGCAAATGCAGTCCTCATTGCTTGTTATAAACTGTGCGCCACTCAAAACATAAGGAAAACTGATCGACACTGCACATGTGGAAATCAGCTGTTAAACAAAGTCCTGTTGGTGCACTTTTGGAACGTTTCCTATGACTGTTCATTAAAACATCTGACAACAAATTAAACAGGCACACACTTTTTAAAAACATACAGCCCAGACTAGTGGCCTAATAATAATAACAGGCTGTGAAAGGGCTGTGACAATATTTGCATTAACGCTATAAATAAAATACCTATAATTTATTTTTTATGAACATTTAAATATTTTATACAACATTTATTAAGCATTGAGTTTAGGTAAATAACTTCTACTTTAATGTGTAGCATTTTACACACAAAAACACAACGTTTCTTTTTAATGCTGATAATTGTGAATAGTCATAAAATTGCAATATATCCTCTATGCAATACGTCCTTATATTGCTTCTGAGCTGCTCTGACAACAAAGTGTTTTGTCAGGTTCTGCTGAAGTTGTAAACAATGCAGAAATCAAAACTGAAAGGTTTATTTAAGTTATTTCCATGCATGCCAGCAGGAGAAGCGCTACACCAAGTACCCAAAATACTGTTTTCAAGTGTATTTTTAAGCTCCATATTTATGCTGCATCCCCTTTAATCAACATGTGGGGCACGGGTTAAACCTCTTTTAATGCACCGATTGTTTACTGCATTGGCCACCAATTTATGGCACTCCATACAGCATACTGTATGTATACTTTAAGTATACTTTCACTTATACATGAAAGCATAAGTGAAAGTACGTCTCTAAGTGAAAGACGTTTGCAACAGTTTGAAATCAAGAATAACTAACAAAGTAAATTTAACTTTCTGTCTAACAAACACATGGAATTTTAACAATCAGGGTAAGTTTGATAAAGTCTTTGAATTTAGCCTCCATACAATGTTTCATTTGTCTACTGATAATAAACAATGTTTCCTTGATCAAAAACTTACTGTAATTTTTTTTGCAAATGTAAATACTGTATAGCAGTGTAAATACTTGAGTGCAATCCCACAGAAAGGCCGAAGAGATTTTTCAA
>JAADKR020000021.1:5308668-5321451 GCA_011763505.2 Lythrypnus dalli
GCTGAAAGAAAATAGTGCTATGTTGGATAGGCAAAGGTAGAGGTAAAAAGGATGAAGCCCTTACAGGAGCTTGAATAGTAAAGGGCAAACCCCATTCCCATTTTTACAGCCTAATGCTTTGGACCCCTGACTGAAGCAAAAATTACATCCAAGCGGAACTTCTTTCACTGTCACTTCTCATCTTTGTGGATCTCTGGCTCACTGCTTTCCCGTGCATTCTGTCATACAGCCATCTCCCCTCAAATGCTGTCTTCCCCTCGAGTACATGTGCTCTGGACTATCTCTCATTTGAAGTCTCTTTATTTCTCTTGGCTGATGGGGGAAATCAGGAAAAGCTCCTCTGACACCCCACGGTCTTGAAAGAGCGTAGGTCGGGACGTTGGATTCTCAAGCTCAACAGCAACAAGACGATATGAAACACTTAGCGCGGAGAGGGGCGCCTTGGAGATAGTTTATTTTAAATGTACACAGAGAAAAAGAAGAGTCAAGGTGCAGGTTCCTCATTGGGCCAAACTTGTCAACAACACCACGCCGTAGATATGGTGGGATTTTGACTTTTGACGTTTGGCTAACATTCCTGATTCGCTAAACTGGTTTACAGAGAAGCGCAAAGGGTCACAGAGCGTCCATGTTCCCAGAGGCAAGGATTGTGTTTTCATTGCAAAACTAATTCATATTCTTAATAATCTTGCACTGTAAACTATTTTTTATTTTTTTCTAAGCTCAAAAAACTTCACAACTGTCACAAGTATGTCATTGAATTTGTGGTTTAGTTTGATACAGTGAGAAACAGGAGTTTTATAAATGACAACATTTATAAAACACCTTGTAGTTGGTCAACACTCAAGTTAACCAAGATTGTTAAAAAAGTGATATAGTGTTTTATTTATTTGATGATTACAGATCTGATAAGCTGACATGAATCGTCAGGGGTGCCACATAAGTGAAGAATGCAAATAGAATGTTAAAGACAGTTTTGTATTTCAGAGCAATGCCATCTCTACCTTGTGTTTTATGCACATCAGTGTAGTTGGTGCAAGCTCACAGATGTTCAGATCATATTATTGTAAAAAAAAAATAAAAAAATAAAACGTGACTCTTCAACTAGACTTGTTAGGCTGAGATGCATTGCTCCAAAATACAAAACCGATTTGTTCTGATTTTCTCAATGTAGTGTACTGTATAGACTTTATGCCCAAGGAGATATATAAAATGTTTACTATATTTTGTTTTCAAGCAATCTTTTATTTCATGCTTTCCAACATGCCATGTCAAACATCCAACATTGAAAAACCGCTGAACCCTGTATGTGAGTGTGGTTGAGAGGATGATGTGCTTCAAAAACAAGCAGCAGTAAAACACAGAGTCCTCCCCACTAATAACTCCACGCTGCTGTCCAAACCCACTGACAAACCAAAAACTGCTACTGGCCCGCTTTTTCGTGCCTACTGTAAATTCACTTCTCACAGCGGTTCGACTTGGCTGGCAATGTTAACTGCTTTTTCCAAGTCCTACATTAGGCCAAGTTTAGATGAGGGAAAGCAAAGAAGAGGGGCCTGGGATGTCCTCTATCCGGGCGCTAAAGACTACACAGATGTAATAATGTTGTAATATCATAATCCTCACTCTGTCAAAGTCAATCTGTATCAAAATAAGGACATCGAGCCGTTCTCAGCCAGCGAACTGCAGGGCTATCCAGTGCTGGAAGAGGAGGCCATTTTCCATGCCAGTCGGAAAGGAAAATAAGGGGTGATTAAAATCATGGAATATCCAAAAAACGGATAAAACAGGAACAAACTGTTGTAGAAAAACAAAGTATTAAGAGAGCAACATAGCGTTTTATGTACAGGTGGACATGGCGCAGAAACCTGGCGCTGGTGTGCATCTGCAAATTTTCCTTGAGTGCGGGAGGAAGTCTATATAGCCCAGTTTCCCAAGCGTGTAATCGTCCCAGGATGAGACAGAGGAGGTGGAGGATAGAGCGAGCCGGGACTTCCCTTTAACCAGAGGGTATTTTCCTGTGCACTGCTGTGGTACATGCACAAGGATGACCTGGCCTGCCTTCATGTGTGGGCAGAGATAGGCATGCATACCAACACATGGCTATTTTAAACTACTTTATTCCAGTTTAGATGGATATAACTAAAATACTTATGGAGCAGCTATAGATGGAGGCCACCAATTTGAGACCTTAATAACCTTTTATGCTTTTACTTGCGTGTACAGAGCCACTTGAATTATTTTATGGTCATTTGTGGGATGAAGTTTATTTTTATTCCACAGTCTGGTAAAGAGAAAAAACCGAACAAGGCAGAGTAGTTAGCATATGCAGGGGGAAAAGGTCAAACAAGTCTGAAGAGCAACAACAACGTAAAAAGCCACACCTCTTGATGGAACATTAACGTCATAACCAAATTGACTCATTGAAATCAACACACAATGGCGGGTCAGCTGTTGGGCCATAAAGCTGCATTAAAGACTGGCCTGTGAGTAAAATCCCGGGGCATTACAATCCCAGGAATGTGTGGGTCGAGCGCTTGTGCGTGAGGGCATCCAAACGTGAGTATGCAGTGTGGCCTGGGTGACACCGCTGATGACAGAGCACTGAGATAAGTCCCAGAAGCTGCTCTATCATCTATTCATAGATCTCTCTCTGGTTGAGGACGACCCACTGCTGAAAGCTGGCCTGAGCTCTGCTCAACACCACTTTGTCATCATTAACATCAATAGAAAAACACAGGCGTGAAGTTGAAGTCAAACTGTCTGCGACCACAGTTTGACTTCAATGTTAACTCCTAATGTTGTGATAAACACTGTAATAACACAGTGATTTGTAGAGCAGCAAATCACGATGTTTAACTGTCTCTAATTGACATATAATGGGGTTGCATATTCATCATGAGTGAACTAGAAATGAATATAGCAACTATTAAAAAAGTCAAATAAATCAGAATTTTGCAACATCTATAATGCATGGCTGATTACAGTGACTCGTGGAGACTGCCATGGTCAAATGACAAAATGGTGTGACAAATTATTATTTATTAAAAGCAAAATAACCATACTCAACAATGATGCGAAAACATGCATTTAAATTGTTTAAACAGTAGAAATGCTATTAACCACTTTTACTGGAGTCAACTACTTGTGACTTTTTCTTGTCTTAAATGTTGTATATAGTTATGACTTCCAGTGTTACAAAATATGTCTATGAACATATGCCCATAACTGGACTCAAATCCTAGGAGGAGAAGTAGAGATGCCTGGAATAAAATATCATAAGACCACGGCAGATTGCCCACGCGCCTGGCTTGCCTCCCCACTGCCAGGGAACCTAAAAGCCCCAACAAAACAAATTCATTAACCCAGGCAATAAAACCCAGCTGGGACAGGCAATGGGAACTGTTTGAAATCAGCACTGAGAATTGTGGAGAATCTGTTTAGGACAAACACAAGAGAAAGAACAGAAAACGCTACGGATTTGGACACAAGACAAAGCGAATGGGGAGCAATGTTTAAATTAAAGTCTTGCGGGGAACACAAATTCTTTATTGAACAGAAACAATCCCACTTGTACCAGATGCACCAGAGCCAAGCCTGGTTTTTGAGCTATGAGCAGGTTGTTTAAAGTAAAACCAAACAGAACTGTCAAAAAGAATAAATATCATAAAAACATTGAGTTGCACAAAAGAGGACATTCTTTCCCAAATTTCAAAAGTCATTGTTGCTATTATGTTGATTATTTGTTACTTGTTAGCAGAGGGTGTTGTATTCCAAGCCTACCCAAAGCAGCATTTAGGTTCCAACCTCATAATCCAAACACTGTCGGTACAAATACGGCTGCTATCATTTGATTGTGCTGTGTCTAATGTGATAGCAGGGGTCGACAGCCTGCTGGCAGAGTGCACAGTGAGTGAGGAGATGCAGCCAGCCACTCTCGCTCGAAATGCATGTAATCACACAACGCAATAGTCAAGGCCACCACTAGAGTGCTCTCCAGCTTGTTAAATCGCACCTCTCTGCTCACTGAAAATCCAGGACAAGCAGCTAGACCAGCAGAGACGCCAAGAGAGCTACAGAGCTGAGATGAAGGTACAAATAGTTTCACAGACTCGAATGTTATATCGATTCAAGGCGGTGAAGACACACAGACTGGGCCAGTGTTAATGATATGTTACGCTCTCTAATGGCACCACTAAAAAGCTCAATAAAGAATGGGATGTATTGCAATAGATATTAATATGGTGCAATAACAAGTCAGGGCTCCTAACAACTGTGACAAGAGAGTTATATTAAAAAGCACACAGTAGGATTTTTCCCAAGGGTCTATTCCACATTTCTCAATAAAGCGCTGCCGATCCTCACAATACGTCACCGTGGACCTGTGGGTAATTTCAATTTCACTCAATTCGGCAGGAGGCAGTAATAACACAACATGTGCATTCCAGGAGGGAGAAACTATGTTTCGAAACCGTGGATAAAATGGCAAAGATGGATAAATGAAAAAGAGCATGCATTTCACCACAGCTACTGTCAAGGTGCCCATGAGAAAATTCCCACAGTGAGGTTTCTTTTGACTTAAAAAAAAGAGGTACAGACATGAAATATAGTAAAACAAACAGCAATTCCTTTTTAATGATGTAACGCATAATGGATCAGTGGGATGTTTTATTATTTTGAGGCTAATGCTAAGAAGAGACCTCCCAGAAAAGCAGCTTTGAACCTGCGTGAACCCACCACAGCCTCCTTCTGCCCTTTAACAGAATCAAGCCATGAATCATTACAAGTCAGGGGTGACCGCTTCGAGATCACCCCAAATCAGGACCATATGCACCGCCAGCACCTCTCTCCCTCTCAGCACCGCTGACTGACTAGATAAATAACAACATAAATGGATAAATAAAGGAGCCGGCTGAACCTGACACCAGCAGCTTCCTCTCATATGTTTCTATGGAGTTACACAAACACGCCTCACAAAACACGCACTGTCCTGGGTTCAAACGCATTACCTGTGTCCATCAAAATCTGCGGTTTTCGAATTAGAAGAGGGTGGGACCAGAAATGTCACTGCAGTGTCAATAATATTTATGAGCAAATTCTATTAAACATTATAGGCCTATTATCATATTGCATTAAGTATCTTGTGATTAGAGCATGTTGGGACGCAATCACTTCAACCTCACAAGAAATAAAATGTCAACATAAAAAGGCAAACCAAATTCTGAGGTTTACTTGTATTTGCATAATTATTTTTAAATGGTAAAGATTTATGCAATTCATGCAGTATTATTTCAAAGGTAACTGCATTGCATGAACTCTAATGGATTTTTTTTCATAACTTTGTAAGCTTAATAACAAAAAAAAGCATATCAAATTCTGCACTTTTGTAGTGCCCTTGTAGAGATAAGTTTTATCAATCTGATCTGTAAAACCTAACCAGTAATTTGTGAGTACCCTGCACCCCGTTACAGAAGCCTGTACAGGATGTGACTCATGTGAAGCAGTTGCCATATGTCAACACACACGCCACACTGTAAAACAGGCGAAGAGGAGATAATAGTAAAATCTCTCATCTCCATTTCCCCTTCACTGTTCCCCCCCGTCCTCTCTGCCTGCACTACAGCCCCATCCTCACCACAGCTGGTAAATATTTTTATATTGTGTTCCATTAGGAGGCTTTATTAAGCGGTCAGACAGGGCAAATGGCGCCTGGGAGCTCGCTGTCCAGTAAACAATAGGAAGGTTTCTAAAAGCTGCAGCTGAGTACAAGGCCGTAAACTAGGGCCACATTAGAGGACTGCTTCTTTCCGAGTGAGTAAATATTTAAATGTGTTTAATTTACCCAAAAACATGAGGGACGAGGGTTATGGGCAACATCTAAACGTCTGAAATGTGTTTGTGAGCAAAGTTGGCACGGCTCTGTGGAGTGATTTGAAAATGGATGCATGTCAAGAGTTTGGAAGTGTGTCAACTTGTACAAAAGATTAATCACACTGGTGTGAAAATATTTTAGGGTCAGGCTTTATGGCGGTAATATAATGCAATTCTAAAAGCAATTACAAAGTTGAATGGTGAAATTGGAAAAGCATGTTTGCGAACCTCTGAACTTGTGGTGTATGTGAAAACACTGTTACATGACAAGTATGGCAGCACCTAATACTGTGGAGGGAGGATAGCACTTACATTAAGGTCAAAACATGTAGCTCTATTTGTTAAACCCTACAGCTATACATTGCATTTAGGCATTGAAGCATTTTCGTAGCATACACATAATCAACGATTGAATATTGTATTTCATTAATGCAAAATTTACCATAGTCAAAGAGCAGGGGTGTTCAAACTTCTTTTTATTATTTTTTAATTTATTTGCTTGATTGCCTACTAAAGAATGTCTGGAATGGAGTGTTATAAACCGTGATGAGAATTTGTTTCAATAGCTTCTCCTCTTACATTAATACATTAAACCAGTGCTTTTTCTTCAGTTAGGTACAATGGTAAATATTGGTGAAAGGTAAATAAAACATATCCAACCATTTTGTATCAAAAAATATTTAACTATCACTTGAAGTTGGACGGTTTTTGATGCAGACATATATTATTACCGGAGTTTAGCAAAGCGCTGAGTCTGTTGGTCATTCAGACAATTTTGTCAGCCCTGTTGAAGAGCATTTCATATTTTTCTGACCTTACAGAAAGGAAACCTGGTGTTACATGTACCTTGGCTCCGCTCTGGCCACTCTCCACCCCCACCATGTTGTCCCGCAGGAGCTTCTGAAGGAGTTGCACCTGAGCCATGCTGAGGAAGAAGTCCAGGCTGCTGGTCAGGTTCACCTCTAGAGAGTGTCCGCACACCACCACCTCCTACAGAGACAGAGAGCACAGCCGGGTCAAATTCATGGGGAGGGGGGCAGGAAGCACATTCAGAACAGGCTAGAAGTCAGGCTTCTAGTAAATTGGCGTTCCCCTGTCACACTGTCCTCTTTGGGGTCCCACCAACGGATGGAGTCAAACTTAGGCCTCTATACTCAGTTCAGAGACACAATGAAAGTAATTCTACTTGTAGCTGTAGCTAACTAACTAAGTTAGTTCACTGCAGTAGTTATCAACGTACATTTGAGTAAAAGTACTGATACTCATAGTCAAACATTACTTCAATACAAGTAATGGTTGCTCAGTCAAGTTTTACTGAAATGAAAGCACAGAAGTATTTGCAGTAGAAAATACTTCAACAATTCAAAGTAGACAGTACAAATCAGTTTAAAAAAACGTTATACAAAATAAATTCCATAACACAAAAACTGCACCCGAATCCCTTATTGGTATGGCAACATGAGCAGCACAGTCTTCATTGTTTGTGATTCAATGACATTGACAAAACTGGAGTGTGCATTTTAAGGCATTTAAAATTAAATGGACAAATTTACTTTTTACTATGGCCCAAAATAAAAAAATGTAACAGAGCACAGCGTATTGTATTTATCTGTTGGAGTTCTCAACAAAAATACAACTCAAGTAAAGTGCAGATCCTCAACAACTCTTGAGTACAATACTTAAGCAAATTTACTTTATAACTGACCACATCCAGTATATGTTTTGGCCACAGCCAGACTTAAGCAATTTTAACAGTTTTGCAGTTTTTAGAAGAATCTTAAAAAACTTAAGACAATACATGCAGATGATCACTAAGAGTGACTATAGAGATGAAGCTGAGTGTCCAAGATAATTTGTGAAACCAATAGTCATCCAGGGTCATACCCAAATAACAGGGTCATACCCATATGACAGAAATGCATTGTTACATGTTAGAAAATTATACATTTTATGCTATTCATTTGCTTTTAAAGAAAATCTCCCTTAAAGAATATAATGTTGCAGTGATAGGATCATCTTGAGAAGGAGGATAGGACATTCAGTCTATTAGTCCGGATCTCAAACTCCCATGATGCTGCAGTTGTTCTGCTAATGTAGAAAGTAGATTTTTACACAATGCGCTGCTTCACATAGTCTATCGTTTTACCATGGAGGAGAGCTGCCTTTTTGAACTCTCTTGTTACTCTTCCCTCTGTCCTCTCCCGGGTCCCACCCACATATCGGGTTCAAACTCAGACACACTTGGGTCAGACCAAAAATGCTTCTCACAGAGAGACCACTACTGAAAGAAACCCAGTCTCGGAGAAAATTACTCTTTGCAAAACAGAAGTAATTAAAGCCGCAAGCGGCGATACAGGCCCTCGCCCCGGCGCAACTCCCTCTCTCATGACCGCCCAGCCAGACCTCACTTGCCTTCTCCACATTTATCACTAACAATGTATTCCTAGCCACACCCACATTATTCAAATTATTGTTTCATTCAGTTGTGAGCAGTGCACATGCACATGGCCCTATGCAGTGCCTCTAATGACCCCAATCTTACAAAATATGGCCTTTTTTTTTTTTTTTCTCAACATATTGAGTAGAATGTTCTTGCAAAGTTATAACATCCAGTGAGCAAAATTGTCCCTGGGATTTCAATTAAAAATGGCCAACTTCCTGTGCATCAGAGGGCGGCGCTATAATAAGGTTTAAGGACTGCCATTTTGCCATCACTGTGGCCCACCCAAATTGACCTCAGCCAAAAAAAGCTTGTCCTAAAACGCATAGGGGTAAACTTCCAGGTGGCGCTGCTGAGCTTTATGCATTCAAGATATGTATTTCAGTCAATTCTCACACGACCAAAATACCTCTGCAAATTTTGATGACTATTCTAAGACATTTAGGGGGTCAAAATTACGATCACGGATGAAAAAAAAAAAAAAAAAATAAACCATGCAAAAACAATAGTCCCTTGCCGGAGGACTGCATTCTGGCTCAGGCCTAATAATAAGAAACCACTCAAAAACAATAGTCCCTTGCCGGGGGACTGCGTCCCAGCTTGGGCCTAATAGTCAAAAGAAACAAAGGAGAACAATACTAAATACAAACTAAATAATAAATAATAACACTAAAATGTGGTCTAGATTTGAGCTGTGTCTTGTGGCCCACAATAGGTGAGAGGCAGGTTGAGGGGACCGAACGTGTAATTGTTGACATGGGTATAGGTAGGGGTAAGAAAAGCTATGTGGCTTCAAACATAAAATAGAGTGTAATGAGAGTTGGGAAGCTTCCCGCTAGTTTTGAGACCACGATTAGATTCCCAACTTTAAAATCAAAACAAAGGTCACTGCAAACATCTTAACCAAGGCCAGAAAAAAACGTTATACAGTATAAGACATTGTGACACAATTTTGTCTACATTCAGTACTGCTAAAATATTTACAGTCTTTTAATGTGCTTATTGAGACCATTCAAATTATGATTTCGATTCAAAAGCAATTCATTGCACAGCTCTAATAGGAGAAACATTGATTAACAAATTTGAACTCTAATAGGAGAAAATTTGAACTCTAATAGGAGAAACATTGATTAACAAATTTGAACTATAAATATAAATTTCAAGTTAAGGGTTATGATTGCAGAAGGTCAAATTGGGACCCAGAAAGCATCACTGACTTGTCCATTAGTAGCTAAGGAAATTGCACTTGATTTGAGGAATAATAGAATTTATATTGACCATCAGAACTATTTGTCAAGTGCTGCTGAAATATAAATACCTAAAAGTCACAAGGTCATGATATTATAAGGCTACAATAACAGTTACACACTATGTGACAGGGTCAATAAAACTTTACAACCCTTTGTAAGTCACTGGAATAAACAACTTAGGACAGCTGTTGTACATCTCCACAATAAGATACATTGGACAAGGCAGTGTACTTATAAATCAATTTAATAAGGAAAATAGACCTCCAAAAAGACATAATTCCTTAAATGTTTTCTGTGTTGTTTGACCGACTCGTATAACCATAAGGCAGTGAATTTGTGTGTGTGTGTGTGTGTGTGTGTGTGTGTTTGCGGGGGGGGGGGGGGGGGGGGGGGGGGGGGCGGGGGACTGTGGATTAGCTGTTACACATCATCAGGGGGCACTTCAGCTTGGACAGAGGTGGCATCAAAGAGGCAGGAAGTGTCAGCGCAACGGGCCAAAACATCTGCTGATTAAGCAAAAAAGGCTTGAACTTGAAGGGTCAAAAGCCTCTGTTACACGGTGCACCCACTGTTGGCTTCCTATAATGAGCAGGTTACTCTATGTTAAGACAAAATTTTAACTGGATTTTACGTTTCACATAACCAATAACAGATTTTTATATAACAAGTGAATGGCAGCAACAGGTTATGGTCAAGGGGCATAGGATGTTAACAATGTAGATGGGGAATAACATGCAACCTCTCTGTGACTTTCTGCATGAGGCTTTTTCCATGGATTTGTTTTTATTATTGCCTAAACACTGAAATTACTATTTTCTTATATTGTAAAAGCTATATTGTAATCATGTGAGTACAATAATAACCAGCGGCAAGGAATGAAACAGGTCAAGGTCAAAAGGTATGCGATGTTAACAAAGCAGACCAAGAATTTAAAACGATTGAGTTGGTCCTAATGGTTTGTCTGGTAAGGTAAGACTATAAACGTTTCCTATTATATACAGGAGCCTTGTCTTTTCTATGCTAGTTTCAGTGAACTTGATTGTCTATTAGGTCCATTAGACAATCAGAAAAATACATGATTCATCAGTATCAAAACACACCTCTTGAGCATTTGAATGGCCCAGTGCAGGTACGATCCTGTGAATAGATGGAAACCAAACTTATGGGAGTGCCTGGTCCTTATGGTCTGCAGAAACTTTAAATTTACTGAGAATCATCCTGGTTTGGATCTAGCGTAGACATGGTTTTGTGATAGCTATTCTACTTCTGGTTAAATATTTTGGTTGCAATTTAGTCATTTTCTGCCTCATGGAGAATTTAAGAAGTGATTGAGTGATAGCAATCTATTTCAGAACTAATATCTAGGCCATTAGGGTATTATGATTATACATAAATTAAATCAGAGTAATGGCTACAATAAGTTCATTGCGTCAAAAAGTAAAAACAATATTTGAGTGAAAACAAGTAGGCTGGATTTATGCCAGGTGTGTGTTTTACTGACCTCTGTTTGGGGGCTGTCAGGGGAGAGATTCTTGCTGAAGATTATGGCGGGAGCAGCGGTCACTCGGACAGAGAAGTCAGTGAGGATGGGTGTCAGGATGGCCCGTCGCTCCTGGGGTCTCCTAATGCTTAAACAGAGAAAAAAAAGAGATGACAACGCATGCAAAACCCTCTTTACAAGTGCCATAATTCCCCTGGAGTTGACTGTAGAAAAACATTTCCCAGTCATTCATAACCATTCAGAGAGATTTACACTTTTTAATTAAGAACATGTAACTGAGCCCATACCTCAACTGTGGAAAACAAATTGAATAGATAAAACATTCAAAGTATCAGGGGACATTTACTGACTAAAACTTTCCATGCTTTATTTGTTATTAAAAGAAACAAAGCATTTTTATTATTATAGGTTGTCATAGATACAATGCTGTAAAACGTTTGCACGACTCGTCCCATCTGTCCGGAGACTGACAATTCAACACAACAAAGTCAAAACCACAAAATGTTCTCAGCTGGGCTATTGTTATGCCCCGACTCTGACAGACCGAAACACTTCTCAGACTTGTCTTGGCTTTTCAAACTTAAACACAAAGAACTTCCAAATATTAGGTCTCCAAAACTGTTGCAAACCGAGTATACGTTTCCCAAAAATTGTGCTAACAAGTTTGAGGTTGGGAACTTGAATACTTGGTTACATGAACGAAGAATGAGACGTTATTTGACAAGCTTCAATTGGGAACACCCCTAATTGTATATACGCAAGATCAAACCCAAAGCCTCTCTCTATTTTGCTAATGCTCATTACCACAATCAAGTCATATTTGTGGGAACATTTGTTAGCGCTAAAACAAATACACACGAGAGCTTCATAAGGGGGAGCTAATTGCCACATCTGCTACTATTAAAACAATCAAGGACTATGGCTCCAATATTTATAGTTGGCGAGGATAAGACATGGGCATGATTCTCGGTGGCCCAGAGTCCAGTGCTTAAGCAGATCCAATATCATACTCACTTTTGTTACACAAAAGTTCATTACCAGTGCCCAGAGGGGATTATCTTTTGACACATTTGTTAAAATGGAGACGTCGAGGGAGACCTGATTCAGAGGAGGGTTAGTGATCTGAAGAAGGCAATTGGTGTTTGGCTAATCTCTCCTTTGTCTGGGGGATTGAAACAAGCAGTGTCTTGTTGCATGGGACAGGTGCTATCATTCGCCAACAGGCCATGTAGGCGTGAAGCTCCATTTACCAGTAATATGGAGGGGCTTCTATCTCGGATGAAGAAAACTTTATCTAGTGGTACAGTTGAGACCATATTAACTGAGAAAAGGCATGGGAGAGGGCTGGGACCTAGACTTTAAGGGTGAAATCTTGATATTATTTGATGCAAGCGCAGGCGAGTGGCGCTCTTGCTTCAGTCTTGGCGCAGATGAGGGGGCTGAACATTGATATCGAGGGGCTGGAGGAAGGCGAGACAATTGTCCAATCAAAGAGGAACGCTTCTGATTGGGTGCCAATGGGCCATTCGGTTCCAGACCACAGAAGAAGATTACAAAAATAAAAAAACACTGACCCAGACCCGAACCGAGTCCGACCTAAACTAATCATCACACATTTTTGTGTCCCACGGTGAGTAAAACACTTTGTCTTGAGAGGAAAAGCATATAGATCTACTGCGATGGTCCCGCGCTGATGCTGTTATCAAAGAGCAGTGCTCGCA
>JAADKR020000021.1:5335428-5348701 GCA_011763505.2 Lythrypnus dalli
CCTTTAAACACAAAATTATACATACACACACAGACACACAGACGCACCCACACCCACACCCACACCCACACCCACACACACACACACACACACACACACACACACACACACACACACAGATATTAACCACTAATTGTGATTTTTAAATTATGTCTCACAATGGACATGCACCTATGATGAAAAATGATGTATGATGTCATACCCTGTCATGATTTCGAAGTAGGAGAACTTCACAGGGTGTTCAATTTTTTTTCCTGTAACTTTGAACTGTATTTAACACACTGTAGTGTCTAAATTCATTTAGGTGAGCGATAACTCAGGGATTTTAAGTTTAATTCAATATGATTTCTTATTATGGACTGTGTCAGAAATTATAAAAATGTTAGCGGACTTGATGAAATAATCCCAAACTCGATTGTTGTCCAAGGACATATAAAGGAACAGATGAACTGGACACTGTCAATTGCTATAAAGAGCACGTTTTGGGTCCATTGAAATTGTCTTTGAATAGCTTCCAAGTTGTTTCTCACAAACAGTATGACACAGTCTCTTTCACATTATTACGTTTTTGTACAACTCATAAAAAGTCCTGTACAGTGGCTACTCAATCAATTTGCAATTGATTCCTAGTGGCCTAATGCTTTACTCTTTGGATTTTGGTGTGTGTGCTGAGGGGAATTTCAGAAGCATTTTGATTCATGAAACTTGCAATTACTTAGTAAGTTAAGCACCCCTTGTCCATGGTGGTCCGCTACGGACTGCCAGAAAGTCGCTCACTTCGGAGCGCTGGATTTATGACTCCAGTCAAGTCCAATTGCCGTTAATTTGCATCGACCAATTACAGTAATTAAGGCTGAAAATTAGGAGGTGCAGAAGACCTCGGTGTAAATGGGGGGAAAGTTTTGGTGTGGAATATCGAGAGTCAGCACTAACCAAGCTCAAGTCACTCCACAAGCTTCATAAAGTGGCTATTTTCATGATTTTTTAAAGAGCAGGAGTAAAAAAGCTTAAGATCAACAAAAAGGCAAGTGACACAAAGCGTAAAAAAAAAAAAAATCACACTTGGCACAAGAAAAAACTTGCAACAAATCCAATATGGTTTATTTGCATAAACCACAATAAACTGAAAATGCAGCCTTTTCAAATTGGCACAATGTACCAACAATTTCCCATGACAATATTCTTTTTTAGCATGAATAACAGCATTACTCATCTATACAAGGCCGTAGCCTGGTTAACACCTGACTAAATCACAAGTGAGATGTTAGTCTGGGGAAGAGGCTAAAATGAGGCTTGGTTAACGACAGTCCAGAGCTGTTTCTTGGCCGATACAAGTGTCTGTCATAAGTGTCTGTGCGAAGCTTTTAGCCAATCGTATCAATGCTACGTGGTGACTTATGTAGCGTGACCAAGAAGAAGTGTACAGCTGATAATAATATGATAAAACTTAATAACCCTTGCCATTTATTGCCCTGGTCCTGCCCGGGTCCGCGGGTCCGAGACGGACCTATGTGCATGGTGCGCACGGGCAGGGAGCCTTGGCCGTGCCGTGACTGTGCGCAGCGGGCCGCGGAGCTTCGTTGCGGCCGCAACGAAGCGGCCGCTGCGAAGCTAGCTCCCTATCGAGCTCCCCCGCCGGAGGACAGTGCGCCCTGGAAGCGTGCGGTGGGAACGTAGCATAAGTTATGGAAGCAAAACAAACAACACACTCAAAGTGTCGCAAAGTACACGTCATCGGCTTGTCCCGCCCTGCTCTGTGATTGACGGCCCGACATACAGAATGCTACATGTAGCATGCTAACCTTCATTCCAGACCTTGACTCAGAGAGAAATGAAATGCAGCAGGAGGAGGGATATGGGCGTGCCCAGGCAAACAAGGCTGCACCCTACAGAAGTTGTTCACTATCATAATTACACTTTAAAGACCAACCGAAAAATTCATATTTACACAAGATTTGTGCAGGAAACTTACTTCAACATACAAATTGATATCACCCTTGAGTCTGAGATCACAGTCAGGTAGGAAGAAGACTGTGCCATGTCTCACTACATAACGTATAATTTGAAGATTTTGCAAATGCATATGTCTTTATCTTTCATGTTAACGACAATAGTAATACTGCTATAAACACAAGGATTGCACTGAAGACACAGTGCCACATATTCGCCAAAACTGTCTGTTAAAGCTGTCAGTCGGAGCGATGTAATTTACAATCCCATCATGCATTTGTCATCCTAAATCTGCTTCGTGCATTAGATCTCCATGTTGCAGCCAGGCCATGTGTGAGAGCTGAACAGATATTTCATTTGGCTTCGGCACATGTGAATATAGTGGAATTCGTACATGCCAGGGACTATACAAATTAGACGGCTCCTCTTTCATCATCCTTTGTGATTCATTGTACAGAAAGAGCCTATAGAGTCCTACAGCCACGACGTGGATACGGGATCATTTATTAACACATTATGAAGTTAACGTGTTTTTGAAGCCCCAATATTACATTGTTCTTGGCCATACATCAGTCACCGAATTGACACGAGTCCAGACTTGCACTGAAGTTTGTTCCAGCAAAAGCCATTTGCTTGATCGCACACATGTCGCCCTCATCTTCAGGGCTTCTGTTCAGCTTTAGCTTCACACCAGCAGCCGACCAAGCACACTTTTACAGAACACTAAGATGCGATTAGCTAATGGAATTTGGAAGAGGACCTAAGGAAGAATGGGCTCTCGTTTGGGAGGCTTAAATAAAGAAAAAATAATGCAGGGCTATCTGAACAAAGAAATAGAAATAGTCTAGTACATATACAGAATCAGCCTCTAAGGATACACAAGCAAGAACTATTGAAATAATTTATCTGTACAGTGATAATTTTAATAATAAATGTTCAAACTCAAGCCAAGTTACCAGCCAAGTTACAAATAGAAAATAAGAATTACCAACAGATTAATGTCTATTATTAGACAATGAATGCATTGGTTGAACAACATAAACCGTCAAATCTATGCACCCTTAAATAAGCCAAAGAGAGAGAGAAAGTGACATGATTCGGAAAACATATTTTGTCAGCTTCTTCATATAAGCAATGCTGCATCTTTAGGTATCATTGGCTCAGTCCAGTCATCTTTTAGTCCATTTTTTCTGACAAGGTATCCTGGGACGGGAACACTATGGTCATATTAGTTCTGAATTAAATCTTTTATACCAACTTAAACTAGATTGGCTCATTATCTCAGATGTAATTACAGACTATCTTGCTTATGGTAGACATTGTTAACTCAAGCTTGAGAAGTCAAAAACAACCAACAAAGGCAGGTAGAGAGGAAATGTCCTTGAATTGTTTATAAATAATACAAAGATGCTTAAACTGTATGTACTTGGTAGTTTAGTGTTGTATGTTTCGCCTTTCACCAAACTCAGCACAAACTTTTTGGCAGCAAAACCAAATTTATACCGGACCAGTAGGAATGTTTAATTTGCAATGGCCCGGCCCATCTTTATTCGAAAAAGCTATTCTCAACTTAGCTATACCTCCTTAGTGATTGTTAGTCAGTGTCATTGACTGTTTACTTTGAGCTTGATTGTTAACTGCCTATTAATCCAACAACTAAAAGTGTGGAAAACAGCTCAGGAACCAGTTCACTATGATAGAAACCTCCTGTATGATTGAGGGCTTACACAAACAGATCGACAAGTCAGAAAATGTCAAATTGGTAAAACTGAAGCAGAAAAATAACGATTATTATTATTATTATTTTTTTTTAAGGGACAAAATATAGTAGAATTTTAATATTTTAGTTCTTTTCAAAAAATTACTGTGTCACTAAACATGATCTAAGTGATAGCAATTTTCAATAAGTTTGAATATTTGGAGTAATCAGGATAAAGAAAGAAAGTGTGATGAAAGTCTGTTTGGCCCAAGAGACCCGTCAGTGGCTTGCTGTGAAGCTATTCATAGTAACACTTAAAACATCCAAGTACACCCAAGCAAAAAAAAATAAAAAATTAAATTATCCTATAGAAAAGCTAAGACTAAGACACTTTTCGCTAATCCTGGTCCAGAGTTAACAGTCTTTTTGTGATTTACTTGTGCACATAAATAGTTTAATTCTAGAGGCAGAGAGGAGGGTGTTTTATAGAGCAGTAAAATTAGGCTCACTTCATGGATCCAGCAGTTCCAAGCACTACTGTTTTTTCCAGCCTGATATTGACGAAACCTCGCTAAGTTTCCAAGGCTGGTTCGCATTAGCACATACAATAACAGGCGTGTCGTGCATGTTTTCAAAGATGCCCATTTTTGTCTGTCTGAATGACAAGTTTTGGCAGTGCACTTTGAAGCTGATTACGCACTGTTTACTGCAATTATTGAAATCTGACAAATGTTTAAAGCAGCTAGATTGTATATCAAGGCCTTGTGCTTTTTGGTGATGAAGACTGAATTTTTCCCGAAAGTCAAGTAAATTACAGTCATATTTGACGGGATTAAGGCGTGCTCCAGGTTTAGCAGGACAGGCTGAACAAACATGTAATGAAAAAGCAAAAACAGTAGGGTCTTCACAGCAATCGTGACCTTGAAAAACATGTTCTGATTCAAAAACTTTCTTTCAACCAAACAAAGACAGGATGAAACGGAATACTAGTTGGTGCTAGAAGCTCCCATTATAGAATTAAAAATGTATATCAAAATCAGGCATTTAAACTAGATACTCTTTGGACTTTGAGAATTTGAGACGACGCTTGGGGACAACAGCGCTGCATCCTTCCTCATAAAAAGCCTTATAAAGGACAATAATCTGGAGCACACATGCTCCCTAAACCAGCTAATGCTTCCTGCTTTGTGAATGAGGGCCTTTTATAATGCTGAAAAGGATCTTACATTCACCTAAACGTCTGGTTGTATTTACACAAAGTGACATTTTTATCTTGGGGATTTGGTTAACTTTAAATCAAGATGCTGTGCTACGCTACTGTATGCTAATATATCGCTAACGTGAAAATCAATATAAAGACGCTCACAATGTTCGCTACTCCAACTCCAACTCGCTACGAGGGCTGGTGCGAGACTGAGCCGCTTTTATACCGGACAGCGGTCGGGCTGCTGGCCTCAGAATTGCTTGGTGTCATCATCAGAAGGCTATGCACTAAAATGTCAAAATAATGACTAGGACATGTAGACAAGGCTATCAAACATACGTTTATACAATTTATCAGTTAATCAACAAAATAAGTTGATTTGGTGGTGAATTGCTCTTTAAATACTGTATTTAAGTGGAGTATTTGAGGATCTTAGTATTACTGTTGAATACTTACTACTTTTGGTCCACTACCTTTGATAGAAACAGATACTTGTAATACTTTCTACTCCTCTACATTTCTATAAAGGCTCCACAGTTAAAAGTAAACATGGCCATGTGTTTTGTTTATTTTAAAAGCCTTAAAATGCTATTTCTATGATCTGTAGGTGGTACTGTGCAGATGTACTGTCAAAGTCACTGATTTATAACAAAGAAAAGAAGGAAGAAGGTATATTCCCATCCTGTAGCTAAACAAGACGGTGAATTCGGGCGCAATCATGTTTTTGAAACAAAGTTAGTGCTTATTTAAACTTTCTTATTGTACTTTCTACTTTGAATACTGAACAATTTTCTAAAGTAAATCCATCAGTACTAATTACTAAATGCAAGACAATATTGGCTTTCTAATGTGATAGAATGTGATAGGTTCTTATAACTTGTGCTCCTCCATAGCTTTTGTTCTCCAAAAACACTAACACTCAGCTCCCCTGCCAGCCAGTCTTTTGTAATACCAACTCCTGAACAGTGAGGAGGAAGTGGCCCCTGAAGGCTAGGCTCCTGAAAAACCACAACTCTAAACAGACCCGAGCCATAAAACACAAAATTCAAGCAGCACCATGTCTAAACTTCTGACCAACATGCCGCTGTCCAAACATCTGCAAGCAGCTTCACTGGGGCAAGCAAAGACGAGAGACGGGGGGGAATAAGAAAAGCTAACAAAATTAAAAACAACCCAAAAAGGCCAGAGCATCAGGGGCTTGATTTCATTAAACTGCAATAGGATATGACAGAGATGCTAACATGACAACCCCATATGCCTCCTGTACGAGACATAAAGACGAGTTGCTGGGAAATATTGAGAAATGGAGAAGAAATTTGGGGCGAGTGCTTTAGCGGGGCTTCTGTAGCTAGTGTCCAGGTGTAAAGAATTAGAGGACAGGCACATCAAATGAAGTTGTACTTGGCCTCTTTCCTGTGGCCCGGTGGGAGGAAATGCATTACAGCATCCTGTGAGCTGACCAGAGAGGGAGAGAAAAAGACCCACACAAATACATAGAGAGAGGTGAGGAAGAGTGGCGCAGTGTAGAAAGTGTTTACCAACAACCTACAGAGAGGAGTAAGGTTACGAGACAGATGGTGGCTCAAAACACACATTTTTGGGTGCCTCAGCATTGATATTTTACATTGTACAATATATAATAATGTTTCTCCAAGAATAAGATAGAAACAATCAAATGCAGGGCCCTGGGGCTCCTCTCACAGGAAGCAGAGGAAATAACTTAACGAGAAGCCTCAGCACGGCCTGATAATCACAATGCAATCACAGAACGGCTCAAAATCCATCCAGTGTTGGACATTGCACTGTTGCATTGCCACGTTGCGTCGCTAGATAGGCCACCTTCTCATTGCAGAATGCAGAGGTGATTTCCTCATTGTGCAAAAATAGTAGTTTACATGCAATATTTCAACAGAACAGTATAGTTAGTAGCGAGTATTTAAAAGGCATATGCTTTATTAGTATTAAACATGTTCTTTTTGTATAATATAACATTGTCAAAGTGAATGTTGTGGGCGTTCCTCCTCCTGTGACGGAGACGGAGCGGAGACGGACCAGAAAAATAGACTTGCTCCGTATTTTTACGGAGAGCGACGGAGAGCATGTCCGTTGACG
Organism: Lythrypnus dalli; assembly: GCA_011763505.2. Lineage (NCBI taxonomy): Eukaryota > Metazoa > Chordata > Actinopteri > Gobiiformes > Gobiidae > Lythrypnus > Lythrypnus dalli. The sequence goes on from JAADKR020000021.1 coordinate 5,342,394, forward strand.
TTGACATTCGGAGCCGGTTCGGAGGATGTGGAACGGCTTTCATCCATTAACACAGCAGCGCATGTGCTCCATCAGACGCACGTCAACAGAACGGAGCGGAGACGGAGGATGTGGAATCCTGAGGTAAGTTCACACCCTTCAGTCACTCCACATCCCGCAGCATGTCAACATAAAAATGAACAGGAATCACAAAATGTAGTAAGTGCAAATGTTTGCAGCAGAAAAAGCAACAGGTAGCAAATTGCCAGAATTTAGTATTCAATCAACCAAGTTCAATCAAGTTAGTTTTGTATAGCCCGATATCACAACCCGCGTTGCCTCAAGGGGCTAGTATTATGAAAGTAGTTCTTAAAAGAACAGGCCTGTTTTGATACCGTTGAAAATCCTTATGCATCTTCCATGTCCATTTGTTTAATAGTCCAATACGAGAAGTGTCAGGTCATTGATTCTTTTTACAAGTACCAGTTGCTAAAATGCAACACACTCGCCGAAGGCTTATGAGGCCTTCAAGGGGTGTGGAATACACATCGTTAGCTCTATGAATGTTCTAAATGGAGCAATTATGTTCTAAAAGCCAAACAACACAGTCTTGCATGAAAGTTGCAATTAAGCATATTTACATCAGTATCAAGTTACTTTATTTCATAAATTATTTATTGTGCTGTGCTGCACACAAGAAAAATAGTTTTATATTTCCCTTTGACATCTTTAGGGCAGCTAGGGGAGGGGGAGTGAGGGTGTGTGTGCTAGGTAAGGAGAAAGAAGACCATCAATGAAGAGGTGTCTGTGGTGCCCCAGACCTGACAATTAGTAAATCTTTTATGGGAGCAGCCTTAACATGGTCTGAAAAAGCAAGAGGCAATTAAAAGTCACAGAATGATGAGTCAAATAAAGAGAGAGAGAGAGAAAAAAATCCTGACACTTCCCAAAACACTGAACTTTGATTAAATCTTTCTATTTCATTATTATGGTAAACATATGAATATACATACATGTCAGTAAATATATGGTTACGTATTACCCAGTAAAAAAATACTTTGTAATTTTATGACAAGCATTTGCAGAAAATAATCTAATCTGGCATTTTCAAATTTAGACAACCCCAGTTAAACAGAAGAATCTTAATTACAATATGTTCCATGTAAGTTGGAAATAAAACATCTAAGAAACAAAACCAAATACTTCCTTTGTAGAACACTGGTGAAGTTTTAGAATTATTGTCTGAAAGCTGAGCTGAGGTTGAATGGGGAAAACTTAAATTAAAAAAACAGGCACGTGGGTCGTTTGGGGGTTGTCTCTCTCTATCTGTCTTAACGGTTGTTTTCCATTATCTGCCACCTGTCTCTGGTTTTGCTCGCCATTCTAAAGCATTGGAGATCATTTTAGCTGAACAGCCTATAATTGTTTGCATTATTATAAGTTCTGCCTTCTCCAATGAACTTTTTAATTAAAGCACACTGTTCTTCTGAACGTTTTCCTCAGGCTTTCAAAGAAAAATGCATATTCAAAAAGTGCTGGCTTCATCCTTAACTTGAGGCCACCACATTCAACCATTTTTTTCCACAAAATTGATTGCCTCACAGATTGAATGCTACGCTGCTATTTTTTTGAACACACACCTTTCAAGTGCCCGGAAAGCACTGCTTTAAGAGCATGGAAATCGCAAATGCTGGGTCATGTTGGTTTTCTGAGAATCTACTGCACTTACATATTTCCAATGAGAAAGTTAAATCAAACAGAGAGATTTTAATTTGAAATATTGGGCATTTCTTTACACCTTTTGTCATCTTCATAAATATTTTTGTCTACTGGGTTGAACACTCACAAATTCCCTTTAGTAATCAGTCCATTTAAGATGAACTGTTTTATAGTGATAGAGTAGCTTTCCCCTAGACATCCACCTGGTCGGGGCTACTGCTGATTATGACAGGACGGCCAATCTGCTGACAGCTCACTGACAGTTCCCTCCAACCTCAGAGGAAGCATGAACATCAACATGTCACCAGCATAAGAGGAATTAGTTCAATAAAATCACGCACACACATCCCATTTGAACCCAGTCAAACATGAGCGCATAGCTTCCTCGTTAGTTAAATGTGTATATTCATAGAGCCTCATATCCTGTGTCAGGATGTCCCGATAGTCCCCGTTGAGACTTGAGCAGAATGACCAGGTGGCCAACCCCAGGATAATGCCCTTTATGAGTATGGGACAGCTGAGGGGTGATCCTGCTCCGCTGTGTCAGCACATACCCCGACTGACAAAAAAAAATGTCACAACATGAGAGCGTTTTCCGGGAAGTGCTCAAACAACGCCTGCCACCACAAATGCCACCAAATGAGAATAAAAAGTTAACTTCAGAGAGCATTGGGCAGAACAAGAAAATGGTTTATTTACTGGAAAAAGCACTACAGAAACTAAAGCTTCAAAACTGTTGAAACCATGAAAAGCTTTGGTCATAATTGTAGAATGCATACAGTAGAAGCCTTGTGGTCATTTCATTGTGGACAAACTCACCCGTTTATAGACTTTCATCTGATTGTCATAGCTTGAAGGCAGACATCATTTTTTATTACAATTATGTCTAACTAGACCATCTTCACTTACAGATAACAAATTGTCTTGCAAAACATGAACACAGATCCACCAAATAAAGAGTCATATTGACAAAAATACAAAATAATCAAGGGGACATATAGGGAATGGAAACAATGACCATTTTGCCTCACAATTTAATGAAGTAATATAGTAAACAAGCCACATATAACGGTTTGGCGTGTGATAGCCACAGCCAAAACCCAAATGCTAAACTACATACTGCCATATTCCATGCAATTTACCAATCAGAGCTGTTGACAAAATCTAGGAGATGAAATAAATGTCATTGCTTTTTCTCAGTTGATTTACACGTAATAGGTTCTGGCAAGAAGTGTTGGACCAGTGTTGGACAAGTAGACACTAAGCCATGCACTAGTATGGCTCTGTGAAAGGGAAAAAGAACTTGCGGTCTACTTGTTTGATTCGGCTGCGGTAAAGCCTAATAGCCTACTTTTCCCCCTCCATCACCAGGACACAGCTTCACAATCATATGCATCAAATACAGCAAAAGTCCCCCCCACCCCCCACACTCCCTCCCTTATCTCTCAAAACCTCTAAGTGCAGGCCCAAGAAATACAAGTGTTGTGGTGCAATCTTCTCACAGAGTGCCAGGCCTGAGAATAACTTCACAAGGCCCACAAATATTTATGGAATGAGCCACAAGCTGTACACAGAAGTCGGCAGACACCACAACACAGCTCATAAGATGCAGCGTGCAGTTCCTCCATCGATAGAAAGAGCAAGAGTTAATGTAAAGAGTGCAGTCGATATCCATAAGTGATGTATAGCAATGCAAGAAAAAGTTAGGACGTGATGTATAGATGCCGCAAAAAAGTCATATTTGTTCAATTTTAGGCATAATAAATGCTCCGGGGGGTTTAAATGAAAACAAATGGTGGTCAGGGCCTTTACAAAAACTGAGAAAGAGCCGTGGTTGGTTTGATTGCACACAACGGCCAGGTTCACAGATCAAAGATCAAATCCACTAACATTCATCTGGTTTCCTCTGGGCTGCTTTTGTAACTTTAGCTCAACAAACACAAACGACTTTTTCAACTGACAATATCCTTCTCACACATGAAGAGCGAGGGAAAGAGTGTTGTCTTTTCCAGTAAGTGTGTGATTTGGAAGGTAAAATAATATTAGGGCTGCAGGCTCTGCAGCCAGCACTGACTGAAGTGCTTGCTACACTATGCTGGATTGTTTTGTTTTGTATTTTGAAAGTTCAAACAGTATTGTTAAAATTGCTGAGGTCCTTTTTAATGTTGTGACACACGAGTTTAATGAATGGTGATTAAAGCCAGGCTACACTATGGGATATATACATATACATAAAAAATATATCTGAATATCTTTATCAAACTATGCATATTTGGGCCTTTCTCAATAACAAAGGATGAAGCAATAGTTTTGCAAACCATCAGAAATGTGCAAAAAATGTGCTGGAAAATATCTTTGCTTTGTCGTTCAAAAACACAATTGTCTTGAATAAACTGCAACAGTGTAGGCTTTATACCATTTAATTTGTATTATTTATTTAGCAGTAGTTGTTGCTACTTTTTTGTTGGTTTCTCTACATTTTCTATATCTAAACAATTTCTATATTATACTGCAGACAATACTCTGCCCATCTCTAATTGAGAGTGAGATGGCCAAATATTTCTTTCCGACAAGAAAAAGATTCAATCATTTTCAAGTTGTTTTTGAATTGGCTAAATTTGAGACTTAAAAACTACACAGCAGTTTGACACAAGGCTATGACTGGAAAGAGCAGTGCAACAATGTGATTCTGTAAAATTCTGTAAAAAATGCTTAAAGATCTATATCATCTAATCTAATTAAACTAAGCTAAACCGCACAGGGGGATTTACTCCACCTCAAAGCCATTCTAGGACACACTAACACAATCTCAACTTCCTCTTCACAGTAGGCCCTCCCACTGTTATATGTGTCTTCATATGGGTCATCGCATTGCATTCAAAGCATAAATTCTGGCACAAGTTTTAATAAAAAGAGTGCGTTTGATTTACTCTGCATCCACGTCCTCATTTGTAAACCAATTTGATGCAGTATTAATCTCAAGTGTGAACTGTGAAATATGTCGTGAATGCTCCCCTGCACCAGGTGTTTCATTTGCTGCACTGAGAAAAAACAATGTCTATTCTGGCCGACCCTTCAAACCGGCTTTATTCTATCTTCCAGTGGTTCATAGAAGCAGAGTGCAGAAAAAGCAAGGCCATTTAGAATTTCGCAACATTTAATTTTGAAATGTCTTTTCTGGATTTTATGTAATGCTCCAGTTCAGAAATGTGAGTTGACTTTAGCAAATAGGTTTCAACTTCATGGTAAAGTGAGGGATCAAGCCATAAAAAGTCAAAGGATAGAGTACATTATGATACTACTAAAACACATACAAATCTGTAAAATGAGTGCTTCAAAGTAATTGAAGAGATTTAATGAGTGGGTTTGACTTTGCCCACAGCGTGCTGCCCACAGCGTGTTAATGACATACAGGCACATTTTCATAAAAACACAACAGTGCACATAACAGAAATTAGAGCTCAGAAAGCAATGACCAAAAATTACATTCATAAAAATAGCTTATGACTGGTTAGGTAATCCCTAGAGATACTACTATTTTTAGTGTTTGAACTAATTATTACCTAAAAACAGTGCAGGGACAGGGAATCTTGTTAATGTTGAGGAACGCATGGAATCCTCTCAATATCAGCAGATTCTGGAGACCAATGTCCAGGAATCTGAGACAAAACTGAATCTGTACCGGGCCTAGATCTTTCAACAAGACAACGACCCGTAACACTGTTCAAAATCTACTAAGGCATTCATGCAGCGGAACAAGTACAACATTCTGGAATGGCCATCTCAGTCCCCTGACCTGAATATTATTGAAAATCTGTGGTGTGACTTAAAGAGAGCTGTCCATGCTCGGAAAGCATCAAACCTGACTGAACTAGAGATGTTTTGTAAGGACGAATACCTTTAACCAGAATCCAGACTCTCATTAGAAGATATAGGAAGCGTTTAGAAGCTGCTATTTCTGCAAAAGGAGGATCTACTAAATATTAAGTATATATTTTTTATTGTGGTGCCAAAATTTAAACACCTGCTTGATTTTTTTTAAACAATTACATATTTTCTGTAAATCCTATAAACTTCGTTTCACTTCTCAAATATCACTGTGTTTGTCTTCTATGTGATACATTTACCTGCCTTTTTTGTCCTAGGAACCAATGATTTATAAAGGAAAATCATGAAAATTAACATCCCACTGTATATGTGGGCCCTGGGCGTCACCGTGTGTGGCCCAGAGCGGTCCTTATTCTCTGTTGCAGCAGCGAAGTAAAGCAGCGTACTTTGGGTTGGTGTAAACAAACGGGGAAATGGGGCACTTGGCAGCCGACTAAAGTGAGCGATGAAGCAAGTGTGCACTGAAGCAGCTAATGAATCATTTGCTGGGAACTTGCAGTTTTATGAGGAAAAGAAAGATGAGGAGGGAAGACAAGAAAGACGAAGTCCAGCTGAGAGGGTCTGGAATTAAAGAGACTGGCATTTCTTATAGAATCTGAAGCACTATGCCAGCAGCAGCAGTCACACAGACATCCTGAAAAAGTTATTCAAAGCACAGGCATGACACGAGTACAGAGACTAAATGGTATAGAAGAATCAACAATCTTGTTTTTTGCAGGAGC
>JAADKR020000021.1:5350432-5365373 GCA_011763505.2 Lythrypnus dalli
CTAGAGGAGGAGAAGTCACTGTTTCTTCTCATCAGCATTGCCAGTTCGTCCATCTTGTTGCTGAGGGATCTTACGTTAGAGAGAAATACGCCAGGTAAAGGAGTACCCCCGCCTCGTTTGCGTAGTCTGACGAGAACTCCCGCGCGTTTCCAACGACGTCTCTTTCTTCCCCTTTTGGCCAGTAAAATGGCCAAATCTGCAGCGGAAACTACTGTGACAAGGCCAATACCATGTGAACAGTCTTGTACTGTACTTGTACTAAAAAATATAGTTTTGCTTTTTAAATCTGTAATTCACGGCAATACCGCCACATGATTGGTCTAAAACGTATTTGAGGTTAACAAAGAAGATTGGGCTTTTTCAAGATGTAGTTTTTTGTTTGTGAAATCGCATATTCTGCAGCAATTCATCAGGCAGTGCAAGGTTACAAGAACTCAGAAAGCATTGAAGAGCAGCATAGGAATTCAGAGGTTGAATGATTATTTAATGTAAGATACATAAGAATATCTAGCAATAACTGTAATTATGTATTCACTTCAGATTTTATTTGCCCATATGGTCCCAAGCCATGAGTACATGCAAAGCATCTGGCATCAGAATGGTCAAAAAGCATCAATTTAAATGTAAATCACAAAGACTAAGGTAGAAGAATGGTTGGACCTAATATAGTAATAATATAGTATTTTGAAGTTCAAGTTTAGACCAGTTCATGCTCTCTGTGTCTCATGTAAGCTGTATCAATCTCTGTATAACCTTGTTGACGGCGTAACAAAAATAAAAGAAATGCTTAATTTGTCATTTTTCTTTGGAAAACAGCGAGTGTCCCTTTCTAATCTCTATGGCACTGACCAGCACATTCACCAATAAAAACAGGAAAAACAACCATAAACCACAGTGCTACAGGATGCTCCTCAGACCATGAAGCCAGTAAATGGTGGAATCTATAGTTGTGTCAAACGTGTGGGTTTGTCTGTTGGGAAATGTCTGTGATAATAATTCATGCAAATCAATGAGGGATCGAAGAGAACTCCAACCATTTTTATCCCATAAGCTACTTTTATGTAACAGAAATGGCAGAGAGCTACTTATGCTTCAAAGTTACTTATGCTTGTCTAAATGTAAATATGCGACGAGGAGATTACCCTGGAAAGTTAGAAGATGATGTTACAACACAAAGAAAACTACCTGTGTTTCCTAAATGTTTGCAGATTGGGTTCAGCATGTTCAGTACAAATTTGCATCATAAATGAAGAAATGTAGTTAGTCTTTGTGAAGCTACTTGAAAAAGGCTGAAGAGGTACTGGTTGAAGATAAGCAATTAGATAACAGTTAGATAGCTTCACTTAACTTAACACATTAAATAAAAAGTTAAAAATAGAGGAATATTGATGGAAAACCTAAAAATGCAATTTGTGGAAAGTGAGATAGCTTGGGCTTTGGTAGTATGTTCTTATAATCACTTATCAATATCAATGATACTTATGTACATGGAAATGGTTGCAGTTGAGGTTAAATGAAACAAAGACACAAAAAACTGAAACAAACACAACTGATGCATTCACACAGTGGATAGATGAGATAAGATAAGATAAGATAAGATAAACCTTTATCCGTCCCACAGTGGGCAATTTGCAATGTACAGCAGCAAGAGAATAAGTACTAAGAGACAAGCGAGTACAAATGTGCAATTCTTCAGGGGATATGAAAGATTGTACTTTTGATCGAGATGAGACAAGATATGGTATAAAAAATATTTTAGAAAGTGAATTGACATCCTTAAAAAGGAGGGGTGAGTTTCTTGCAGGGACTTTAGGATGGTGGTCCCTGTTGACCCCGAGATTCTCTCTCTACAAGAAGTTTTCAATTAAGTTTTCTAAGCATAAAAAAAATGAGAAAAACTGGAGAGAAAAAAATCTGTGAGATTTTACAGCAGGCTCAAACCACAAGAAAGTGAGGTCTGGATGCGTGCTGGACATTCCCATGACAGATGCTTGAGTAGCTGGGAACAAAACCTGCTTTTAAGACAGGAAAATGATTTCAGCTGTGTAAATTGACAGCGGCCTTGTAGGTGAGGATGGCGAAAAGAGTGGGGGCGAAGGGAAGCGTGCAGCTCAGTGTCATAATTCTTGCTTCGCTGAAGAGTCATTTGGGACCAACTCCTTCAGGGGAAAATGTTTTACCATCACAACATCAAATGAAATGGTGTTAATTGTTACCAAAGAAACTTAGTGGTGGATATCAACTTAACACTGCGGCCCTACAGTTTAACATGCTTATTTTGCCTCCTTTGATGCAGTGTATCAGCCCTCAATGCTAACATTCCAAGCTCTGAAGTGTGTCAGAACCATTTTCTGTGGAAACTTGTCAAAATAGCCTTCTCAGGGATGTTTACACTTGCTTTGCCATTTTGGCCTTGGCTTATCCATTCTTGCAGGGTGGCATTACAGTAAATCCCTGTTGGAGGGGTTGTGATCAACTCATGTACAGTAGACAATAAAACCCAGCATGGCCCTTTGGATCCCTCATTCAATTATGACAGGGGATGTAATTAGTGGCGAACTTAAAACAGGAGTGCAGCGAATGTGGCTACTGCGTCTAATGGACATCCATCTTCAGGAAGCCGCAGTTGGTTATAGATTGTAAACACACATTGGTTTGCATGATTACAGACTCACACAATGACTTTCTCTATACTACTTGGGAGAGCATGCTGTTGGGTTGAGCATGAATAGAGGGAATCAAAAGCGCTTATCACGAAACGTCAACATGTCCACATTTTAAGCTAAACCAATCATATGAGTCAGTGAGAATACCCCAAATTGAAGGGCACTTGAGCCTAGTTGGGAATAAAAGAATGAACGTAGAGAAAGTGGTTAAGTATAATTCTAGGGTTTCCAGGCAAAGGGAAGTGGTGGATCTTGGCTTCTGTGAGGTTCAAGAGGAAACTAAAATGTTAAGACTGTACACATTTTGAGAAACATGTGAACTTTTTGTTTTCTTCTAAGTGCTGCATATAACACAGTTTGCTGAAGCCTGGTTTAAAAATAAAGATCCTTGTGTGGCTTCTTGTATAGGTTGTTGCCACAGGGATGCATGTTTAGTTCAGGGTGGAGACCCAGTTAGGGCATCAATGTCTGCAAAGATGATGTGGGTACAGTAGCCGCAGACCCACTAGTCCTCTAACTACCAGCATCTGAACTTTATAGCCCGATTTGGGGTGAAATTGCATGCCTGGCCTGACTTGCTTTAGGGGCAAAATCACAGGGAAAAATGGAAAATCAACCATAGCCACAAGACATTACTTATCATTTGACATGATATCAACATGGCCGACATGTCAACAGTTTAAATCTATGCAGTGTGTCCATAGAAACAAACATATTTGAATCCTTTGAGGGGTATTCCTTCAACAAAACCAACAACAAACAGGCAAGAATGGTCCGCAGACAGGCTAAAAAAGTCTGTCAAGAAAGTCCCTGCAAGACAGTAGCTATGGTAACTGATCAATCCCATACATGCTCTAATAGATCAAAAGAGTAAATGAAAGCCTTTAAGGGAGATAGCTGGATACTCTGGAAAACATCTGGACGTTGGACCGACTATTTTTTTCTCCATCTTGATGCCTTAATAGTTACAGATTGCCAGACGTGCCCAAAGGCCCTACAGACCCCCTCAGTCGATGCAGTTAGATGGCATATGACACTTTCACTAATCAAAGTCTGAAGGGCACTCTGTTGTCCACCTTTTTTCTCCATTTTACATCGTGTGTCAGCTCACATCTCACTTGCAGCTGTACAAAGCATTAGGCACTACTTTTATCTCCCTCATTACATGTGTTTGCCAGCTCCATATATGCCCATTCACACACACATGCCTGCGGTTTTGAGGCAGCTATGACACAATCCAGATTCTTGTAGCTGCCTATAGAAGAGAAATCTGTTTTGCGTGGAGCCTTTTCCCTAAGAAGTGCAGAATTTCCCTGCCATTGCAGCTTTGATCCATGTGGCACCGGGGGCTTGTGTCAACAGTCTTGTGTTTCAGCTGGAGGGCCTAGTTGACCCCCAAGGTGTCAATCAGTGGAGTCAATAGGGACGACAATCAAACACTAAGCTTCCCTAGAGAGGCCATCAAAACAGATTACATAGAATTTAAAATTGTGACGTTTTTATATAAATAGTTATAAATAGCATGTTCCGAGAGTGGTACGTAAAGTGTAAAATCTGTAAAGTATCTTACTGGTAAATGTCTTTCCGTAACACAGTGCGAGTCAAAGGATTATCGGCTTGAGGCGCCATGCTTAATGAACCCAGCTTTAACACAAGGGTGTCTTCTTTCTTCAAGTGTTGATCGTCTGAAACAACAAAAAAACACATCAGATAGTTTTTAAAAACATTTTTTGTCTGACAAAACCAACACCATCAAGAACGCATGTATTTAGACAGAAACATTTAACAAAAGTTTTTTTTGTTTTTCACTGTTAGTCATAACTACATTCAGACAAAACAACCTCCTCAGCTTTCCAACAATAATTTTATGTTTAGCTCATCCAACCTCATCTATTTATCTTCACAAATGTCTGCATATAATGTGGTGGCAATGCTATGTCTGGTCTGTGTGATGACCAGAGTTTTTACATCAGCACCAAAAGACTTTCTAAACACAAAGCTTGGCCTGTGACAAAACTCCAAACCACAGAACAAGGTCTGAACAAACCTGCCAGTAAATGCTTGTCCTGTGAGCCAGGGCAGAAGACCCGGATCATGCTGGTGTTGATGTAGATGAGCGGCAGACTGCGTGAGGTGAGTGTGTGGCTTCTCATTGGCTGACCAGCCGACTTCCCACGTTCTCTGTAACGTCTTGGCACTGTTGTCTGAAAAATAACTTTTTTAGGTTCAAGTATCAAAACAACATTTCTTAAATATTGTACACAGTAAAAAAAATCATATTTGTCACAACAGTTAATACAATAATTTAATTTTGGACAATTCAAACAACTACCTGAAAAACCCCAGCCACAGTAGCCAATAATGGACAGGAGAGCACCATGTCAAAGGGCTGTGCAGTGAGCAGGATTTCTCGAAGATATCGGGGCGCACTGTCGGCCAGGGGGTCAGCAGACACTCCGTGACCAGCAGTAGCACTGCTGCTCCGGGATGGTCGCTCAGGTCGAGTGGTGAGTTTGTGTCTGACATTTTTGGTGACGGCCTGAGTGTAGGTGATGGATAAAAAGCCGTGCTGCTGGTGGGAGACGTCCAGGACTTTGGATGCCGTCTAGTTAGTCCAAGATGAGATGAAAAAGAGGGATAGCAAAACAGCTGTTAAAGATTGGTTTTGTCAACACGAGTCATTGGAGCCATAAATAAGAATTTTAATTATAGATTTTTCTGTGACAATGACCACTACTAGATTGACCACAGTCTAATATAATTTACAAGAAAACTAAGGTTCATTCACTCCAATTGAAGACAGTTTGATTCATCTACAGCACCTATTAACAGGTGTAAAAGGTGCCAGAATAGTTGTTTTTTAGTTGAAGCAAAAGGCAACAACTTTTGACCCACTGTTGATGGGGTTGAGAAGAAATTACTGAAGTTGATTAAACAAAGTGTAATCTTACAGGAGGAAAAAAGCCAGAGAAATAGCTGAACGAGTCTTGCTTGCTGACGGGTCGAACCAACACAGTGCGTCTGTTCAGCTTGTCAGTACAAGACAGGACCACTCCCACGCAGCTGCCCGAGCTCCGAGTACCCTCCACTGGGCTGGAGGTGAGGAACAGATAGAGGCACAGGGCAAACAGAAGTGGTCCCAAATGGTTGGATTCAGCCGCACAATAGAAGGGAAAGTAAAGAGAGAAAAATCATGAAACGAGTAAAAATCTAAGAAGATAAACATGATTTGAAAAATTGAAAAAGTTGAAACAGCGAGGAATAGTCTTATACAATTTGTACAAGGGTAGTCAATTCATAATTTATTACAAATACTGACATGTATTCAATCATTTCAGTTCGGTGTATAAGACCATCACCAGACACACTGATCAGGTAAAACATCTTTAGGCCTCACCACTTTAGATAAAACACTGCAGAGAAGACTTTATGCTCATTTGCTACGTATCTAAAATATCAACTTGAGGACATATAGCATATCAGTGGACATAATGTTAAGCCTGAACAGTGCATCATCACAAGAAAACTCCCCCTAGGCAGATTAAAGACTAGCCCAAAACCTCATTGGCTTGATAATTAAACCAACAGCACTCACTAGAGAGACAGGGAAAGTGATGTAAGCTACATAATTTCCCCTGTCTGTCCAGGCAGAACAGACACGCTGTGATTGGTTAGGAGCAGAGTAGCAGGCGAATGCCTATGGCTGCTTGGACCTCACCACAACTGTCTCCTTGCACTGCAGTATGACTCCTTCATAGTGGCCACAGGCTTGCCCTGGCCTGGGGAGACAAATGAGGCCAAACTCAAAATCAAAACATCTGGAAGCACTAATACCAATGTTTCACGCACTGATAGCATCGCTTTAACGGCAATAGTAGCTCGAAAAGGATAACTTGAGGAGATAACTTGACCACACCCTGCAGGCTCTGGTAGTAAAAAATGAATAAATAAATGTAAAAGGCAAAATTATTTTGTATTTTATTATTGAGTTTTTTGGAAAGTCCAACCCTGCAATCCCACTTCCGAAAAGTTGCAATTTCAGGTTACAAACTAATAAGCTATACATACTAAGAGACCAAAGATTAACATCTTTGAATGTGAAAAACAAGCCTCTTTTTGAGCATAGAAATGGGGGGATATCTCCTCTCTCAAAATGTGACTAATGCTTATGGGCCCCACACATCTCTCATCGCTGCTCCCTCGCTCTTCTTCCATCCACTCTCTCTGCCGCTGGAAAACTTCAGCTCCAATTTGAGTGAGCTGCTTCTTTAACCAAACTCGAGGGATCTGTCACTGGTCATCTTTTGCAGTGCATTTGTCCCTGTATTAAACATCATCAGGCCTTCCAAACCGTCTTACCAAACTAGCACAACCGAGGAGAATATAGTCAATCATATTTTGTCTTTACTGCTGTGCCTGGATGTATCAACAGCACTTACCTGCTTCAGATTGCTCTGAGAGCCCATTTACTAACTGCAACGTCAGATGTTCAGTGATATATTTACCTCCATATTCCTCTGCTCTTTGTAAGTTTCCATTAATTTTCTAGCCGTGAAAAAGCTTGTGCCAGATTTTGTATGTCAAGCTTGATTTGATCTGAACCACAGCACACAAATAACCTGGCCTGGTGACGGCATAGCTCACAATTATCTGTTCAGGATGATTAATACGGACTCCAACCCCTGTGGGCTCTGCAATATATGTGGATGATACAGATTAGAGTGGGCCCAGAGCCCAGAGGTCCTCCACTGTGTCCTGAACAGCCATGAGTACAACCTGAGCTTGGATGATGGACTGCTTCTGCCTGCCAGAATGCTGGCTGGTTCGTGTGCTGAGACCGTGTTGTTAAATGCACATTAAACTGAAATAACCTAGAAATGGGAAAATTGTACTATTATCTACTTAAGAAGGCAGAGAGGTCTACTAAAGAGATCAAAGTTGGCTTAGTCTCAGAAGCAATTCGACACACACCTGTGGAAAGCAAACTATGCCGCAATAATGCCCTCTGACGCCTCCAGGGTTTCACAGCCCCTCACCCCGGCACTATCCTAGCTGATAGTTGATAGTGTTCAGTGGATATGTCACATGCGGCCTGACACCGTATAAATCAACTGAGTGCTCTGAAACAGGGAGGTCTGAGAAATGCTTGTTAGAGCTGCATTCAGAGCCAACACTCACCTCAGTCCTTTGTGACCACTGACATGACCCAACCAAGGTCATGTAAAGATCTGGCAAATCAGAAACTATGCTAATTATCCTATCACTGTTGAGAGAGCTGATTAAGTGAGGAACCACAATCTGGGCAGTGGGTTCAGAATCTATAGAATATAGTTATTTTCAGAGCAGTTGGCTGGAAAGATTTTACATTATACTCTTGGAGAAGGAGATTTGGGGAGTATATCCAGATCTGAACCTTAGCACGTACGCAATGAACACTTAAAAAAATAAATTATAATGACCAGTGTTGGGAAAGCTAAAGATATAATACGGTGAAATAGCAAGCCGATGAGGGCAGCGTGTGCAGCAAAAATTGCAGAAGAAAAGCTGTGCTTCAGACTACGGTTGTCTGAAGCAATGCTGGTTTTACAGTTTAACAATGGGAAGTTAAGAACAAAAACTGGACCATGTGCAGGGTGAGATTATGGAGCAGTGGAACATCAGATGGTAGTTATTGCAATCAATGTTTTAACCTTTCTTTGAAAACATTATGACAACTGAAAGACCTCGTAAAGCCTCAGTCCACTTGTTCATCTGCTCACATATCTAGCAGCAACAGTCAATGTGAAGTGCAAGAGTCAACATTGTCTGGCCAGAAAAATTTAAACAGGGGACTGCGACAAACCATATCTATAAGCTTTTCTATTTTACCTGGAAATGTAATGGTCGATGTTGAAGCTACCAACTTTACATTTGATCTTTGTGTAGACATCTTGGACATCCACTGAAGCACTCAGGTCTTCTAGTTCACTGATAACACAGATTTCTGGCAAAACACAGAAGAAAAAATGTTGTTTTCAGCACGGTATATTCCAAAATTGGTTTGTTGCAAAACATGTGAATTAACTTGCCTGAAAGACAAATGGTCCAATGGTTGAAAAAAGTAGGTAGTGCGATGTGTATGCCCATATAAAAATCATTTGAATAAAATATTGGCTTCAGTTTGCTCATTTTTGAGTACAGTGACTAAGGCTTGTTTTCTGCAATTTACAACGTATTAAATATGTCAAAACATATGGTACATTTACGCAACATGAATTTACCTTACACTAAAGCCAAATGGTTCACATTTCATCGTTTCCATAATTAAGTGGTCATTTGACAGCAAATCCCAATGTATGTATATAATTTGTACATAGTATCACACAAATCCACATTTTGCATAAGCACAATATAACACTGGCTAAGAATCCTAAGCTAAGAAAACAGCCAAATAGCTTTCATCTGTTCATTTCAAGAATAAATGTCCATGTAGTTACTAAATATGCACTGCTCAGTCGTGTCCAATAGCCTTAGACATTTTTTCATCAGTACTTAGGCCTGTATCTGCATGCCTCGGTGCACCTCTTATAAAAACAAACCCACCCAAAGCAGGGAAAGTGTGTAAACTCCACACAAGCAATGATTAACTATGTATTGAACGAAGCCTGGTACTTTTCCTCATTGTTTCCACTGAATAGGACCCACAATCAACGGGAAACTTGGGGAAAATGGACATCGAGCTTGAGAGGCTGAAGCTGTTGTTGTACGGTTGCCTTGAAGTTATTCAGAGAAGCAAAAAACAGCTCGTTATTGATATTGAAAACAAGGGGCGCCTGCTTTATTGTGGATACAGAATGTAAAGTTGGAAGTTGTTACGTACAGACAAATTCATTCATTCATTTCTATATTTGTTCAAGTTTTACTGTTATTTTTTGCAATTCCATCTGTAGTTCAACTTACGTTACTATTTGTGTTAAAGCCTAATTTGGTCCTTGGTTGGACTAGCCGTAAGTCTTGGGCCAAGGGTAGGGATACCTCCAGAACTCTTTAAAATCCCTGGTGTTGTTCTTTTAATCGTTGGTGTGAAAAGGTTTCGCGTTCGTGCCAGCGGTTAGCGTTCGTGCATCACAGCAAGAAGGTCCCAGGTTCAATTCCCACCTGGACGGGGCCTTTCTGTGACAAAATGCACCTAAAAAGTAGGAGCTAAATTAAAACATCAATGCCCAAAAGATGTGATATAATGCATGTAACAAAAGTGCGATTTTAACCAGAACTTAAAATGGCCTTTACATAGTCATATTAGGGCTTGCAGCCTAAAAGGGCTACAAACACCCCACAAATATCAGGATTTCAAAAAATCACTGCGACAAAACGAGGAACAATACACTCCCATTTGATGAAATTACATTGAATGACTCTGCTGCCTTGGTTCATATCAAAAAGATGGCACAGTGACTGAGCTGAGCCTCTGGAGACTCGTGTGGTCTCTCTCCTCGCACATGACGTGATAAGACCATATCTGAGGACAAGTACATCCATAAAAGTTGTTCTCATCTTTGTAAACCAGCACACATCCTCTTTGCAGCAAAACACATGACATCATGGCAGATTAGCAGTGGTCATATCTGAGACTTTCTTATCTTCAGAAATGGAACTTGAACAATATTGGCTTGTTAATAAATTGCACAGATCACACTCTGCTGGTATGTCACATGCAACAGTCTCCTCTGATTTCTGTGCATGCCTAACCCTAACCCTGAGTAATGCGTTGCACGACATAAAAGACGGTGGTAACATCATCTTGCAACTCAGATGGCATGCATTACTCCAAATCCAAAGTAATGCCTATTTAGAATGTTTCTAAGTCAAACCGTCTCTGTGAGGTCTTCAGATATGTTTCCACAGTTAAAGGCCTCAAGCCACACAATCTGGATGGCAGATGCTAAACATTACAGACACCAATTGAAGGTAAATCTAGCCTTTCATTGCCCTAACAAATCTAAATGGGACAAGAGGCAGTTCGCTTAGCATTCATCACCCATCTATTTATTTGTCTTTGACCCACCGTCCCCCACTTTCTCCCAGCGGCACCTCCATGCGCAGAGCTCCATGTCTGAATAAAAAGGGATCACATAATATGGAGCTAAAGCAAGACTATCCATCCATCCATATTCTTCCGCTTTTTCCGTTTCCAGGTCACGGGGGCAGCAGTCCAAGCTGCCTATTGCACAATGCACCAACCCCTCAAGGCTCTTCTCGCAGGTGGTAAGTCCACAGGAAGATGGCCCCACGACGCTCCTGGTGCTGCCGATCCAGGAGACACAGCTGGCCTTCTTGGTCACATCACAAGGGGCTCCCATTCACACACCGTTGCAAG
This sequence comes from Lythrypnus dalli, assembly GCA_011763505.2. Classification (NCBI taxonomy): domain Eukaryota; kingdom Metazoa; phylum Chordata; class Actinopteri; order Gobiiformes; family Gobiidae; genus Lythrypnus; species Lythrypnus dalli. Next base: position 5,361,455 of record JAADKR020000021.1, read on the forward strand.
CAGGCACTGGAGGCAAGTAGGGTGAATCCCAAGTGCACAAACACAGTATGCACATGCGGGAGCGGAGTTTTGAACCAACAACCCTCCAAGCACAAGCCAACCCTCTCTACCAACTGCGGTATCTAAAGCAAGACTACAAAAAATGACTACAATTTTTAACACAACAGATGGAGCATTAGAAATCTGTGGAAAGCCATCCCAAACCCAAAATACCTTTCAAGACGATCAAAATGGGTGACTAATTTAAGCTGGGAGGATTTTGAAACCACTCTATCAAGTACACGGATTCCTTCCTTCTGTGAGATAGTTGCTAAACATGCTTCCTGAACATTTTTCACTTATAATCAATAAAAGTGATTAATTGTTAAAAGTTTTTTGACAATACAGTTAAACAAAAAGTAATCAAAGCCTTTTACATGTTCATGTTCAAACTAAATAAAATAAACCGTTTGTGTAGACTCTCAGTCGTCCAGGTAGTTTTTTTCTACTATAAATAAAATAAAAAAGAGGCTTATTCTTATTTTTTTTCTAGTAGTGGAACAACATTTATTTTGTCCTAATTTAGTACATTGGTAATCTAACAATATTGGGAAATCATATGGTGCATCGAATTATAAACCATTTGGGTGAATGTATGAATATAACGTTTTTTTCTGCATTTCTGTGAAAGCAACTCTAAAACGTGAGCTTACAATTTGCGAAACATGCTTTTAAAGTCATCCTTGTAAAAAACGGGAGGCTAGAAATGTGCTAGGGAAGTTAAAAATGATTTAAGACCATTTCATTACTCACTCCCCCTTTTATTGCGTGTAATGAAAAAAAATCAGGTATGGTGCACCTAAGTGTAAACGCTCATGCTAATACAATAGAGAGGTCATTCACGTTTAGAAATGAATGGAGTAATATTCTGCATTCATTTTTTTCCAAGCCCATTTGTGCACATTGTTATCTCTACCTATCTGTACAGAGTGTTTAACCAAAAATGTAGACAAATAAAGTGGATATTGTCTGGATACGACAGAATTGTAACATTTTGATCTATTCCACTTTTTGAAAATAAAGAATTGCAAAAAAAAAAAAAAAACATATACTAAGTCACATAATTACGCATAGTAAAGTGTAATTGAAGCATACGTGTACCTGTTTTCTCGGCAGTTGAGTCACGTGCGAAAAGTTTGACCGTAACCTTTGGTAACATCCACTGCATCCACAGGCTGACCTTCCCACTGGTGCCTCCGATGGTGCTGGTCTTCTGCTCCAACGTGACTGTGTCTGCAAATGGACCGTCATCTCCAGCCGCAATGGAGTCACCCTGAAAAATTGAAAAATAACATGTCTTACTAAATTTAAGAGGGCTTGCTGTTCCAATTAAATCCTTTTGATTGTTCTGAAAGATTAGATTATAAATCAAGAATAATCATCACCACTCAAACGAAGAACAAACATGTAATGGTCTTCTGTGCATATGTCTAATTTCTCCAAAGTGTTGTTGTGTTGTGCATGTAGCCATAACAATGCCACCACAGTCATTCAGGCCCTTCCCTGTGTAGATAACATCAGCGTCTGGTGTACAGAGCTGTACTCGACAATATGATGCGTGAAGGGACCACTATGCAGAGCTGTCACTTGTGTTAACCCCAGAAACATAGGCCATTGTCACTCCTCTCTCCTCTGGCTGCTGCCAGGACACACACAAAGAGCAAGAGGAAGTGCGGACCGGAGACGGGGGCAGCTCAGCGGCGGCCAGGTTATAGCAGATGAGGCATTCAGTGAGCTCTTGACTCATCACAAGAAGTTTGGCAGAGCACGGTAGAAGACGGCACAAGGGACCGGTTGGATTTTTATCTTTTCTTGGCAAATGTGTTTCCCAAACATTTCTGTGTGGCCAGCTTGGAAAAGTGAAGCAATTTGAAGCAGTGTAATGCTTTGTTGCTTTTTTGTCTTTGTAGTTGAGCTTGTTTGTGGTGGTTTAGGGTGGCTGTGGTTGGAAAGAGATTAGCAATGTTCTCAATTAAAATGGCTGCAGATGCTTGTCGTCACAGCCCTAAAGGAAGACACAGGTCATTTCACTATGGATTTCAAGACAGGCTTTGTATGAATGCAAACATGCAAAAGTGTAAATAAGAATCAAATCCGGCCCTCCAGCATAAGAACTTCTGACCTCCAAGATTATATTGAGAAAATATATAAAGAAAATCAGAGACCAAATACTTTCTATAATACTGAAAGAATGCTGAATATATTGTCAATTCCTTTCCTGACAAAACACCGTATTGGGTCATATACAATGTGCAGTAGTGTTCAAAATAATAGTTACCAGTAGATGCAGCAGAATCTCAGAAAACCAACAAGACCCCGCATTTGTGATATGCACGCTCTGAAGGTTGTGCAATTATTAGAAAGGGGTGTGTTAAAAAAATAGCATGTCATTCTATCTATGAGGTCATCAATTCTGTAAAGAAAGTATATATTTAAGGATGAAGCCAGCACTTGTTTAATAGGCATTTTTCTTTGAAAGCCAGAGGAAAATAAGTCATTCAAGACACTCTTCAGAAGAACAGTGTATTTTGATTACAAAGTTGATAGGAGAAAGGAGAACTTATAATGAGGTGCAAACAATAATAGGCTGTTCAGCTTAAATGATCTCCAATGCTTTAAAATGGAGAGCAAAACCAAAGACACATGGCAGAAAACGGAAAACTACCATAAAAACAGATCGAAAAATAACCACAATAGCAAAGGCTCAATCAAATCAATCAATCAATCAATCAATCAAGATAGTTTTGTATAGCCCGATATCACAACAATCGTTGCCTCAAGGGGCCTCAAGGGTGACCACGGAACCGAAGTCCGGCTGGTCAGGTCTTTTGTCACAACCGGACATTGGTCACAACCAGACATTGTGGAGCTGAAGTCCACTGATGAGAGCGCGGAGCTGAAGTCCATCGCTGAAGACCTGAAAAAGGTGCCACTCTGCAGGGGGAGAGAGACAGGAGACATGGGACATCATGTAAATAGAAATGAACAGACACTCAGTACACCGTACTTGCCCCAGCATTATTACTCCGAGGACATCTTCAGGCTGTAGGTTTTCGAGTTGTAGCTGACCTAACCATAGGCTAAATCGAAGAGGAACGTTTTAAGCTTAGTCTTGCATGTAGTAATTGTGTCTTTAACATGAGCTGGAAGTTGATTACATAAAATCGGTCTCTCTCAATTTGAACAAGTAAGTGACAGTGTAAGGCTTTCAAATTAATTAAACTTTAACTTGGTTTTGGGTTTAAGAGCAAGAGAAGAGTGTGATATCACTGCTACACCTCCACCTCAACCTGCAGTTCTCACACGTTTGGAGTTTGTAAAGTCAAGGGCAGACAGTGCTATTTTTTCTTTCAACCAATTGCCCAATTGCAATTGCCTGGTTAACACCTGACTGAATCATAAGTGAGATTCAGTCTGGAGAAGAGGCTAAAGCAATGACTGCCCAGAGCTGTTTATTGGACGATACAAGTGTCTGTCATAAGTGTCTGCATGTAGCTCTTACGGTGCGTTCCAGGCGACTGGTGACTTTGATTTTTCCCACTTGAAAATGACGAGACCCGACCTCAGAGCCTTTTGGCTGAATCTTAGATACGGAAGGGTAAAAAAAAAAAAAAAAAAAAAGACTACAAGCCCAGACAGTACAAGTCATCGGCTTGTCCCTCCCTGCTCTGTGATTGGATGCCCGCAAACTGTGATTTCGTTGTCCTACTTTCCAGACCGCTTCTCAGAAAGAAATGAAATGAAGCGCAAAAAGCGGTGGGTGTTCCCAGGCTACAATTGCACAGCAATAAGAGCGTGGATATCACAAAGGTCTTATTGGTTTCCTGAGAATCTACTGTACCTAATGGTGACTTGTTTGCTTTGTTGCAATAATAAAAAA
>JAADKR020000021.1:5374775-5385499 GCA_011763505.2 Lythrypnus dalli
TTTGTTCTTGCCAAAAGATTTGTCTATGTGACAGGGTTCTTATTTACTGTTGGTAGCAATGGCATAGCAAAGTATCTGTTTTTTTAAATCTACAAGCTCAGAGTGTCGAGTGTCGTTGGCTGTCCCTCCCTGTTCTGCAATAGGATCTTAAAACAGGTCCAGCTTTGTTATTGTAGAGCAAAATAATATAGAGTTTGCAAGCAGCATTGGAGTTCCGAGGCAAAACAAAATTTCCCCAACCTACTTAAATAAAGTACTCGGTAGCAAAAAATGATTAAACTCTATCGATGTACAATATTGACAACAACAAAAAACATTATGAAGCAAAAAAGCAACTAGATGGTGCCACGGTAGTGGCCGCCTGTTACAGCAGCTCGACCCTGTGAGCTTTTCCCCCTCTACTTTTTTCCTTTCTACTGTTTTTCGGCAACTTGGACATCAGTCTATGCCCCTGGAGACCCAGTTCCACTTGTCTATTATTTGAGCTGGTGTTTTTATTTATCTGCCTTAATCTTTCGTCAATGCCTGCAATGCCTTTGTCCATCTCCTGCTGCGGCGGTACCCACAGCAGAAGGAGGAGACGTGACAGAGGAGAAACAGGGAACTCTAAAAACGTAAAAGGTTTTAGTGATGTTGCTGTCAGTGTCACAAATGCATTTATTATTCCACACAAGCCTTTCCCAGAGCCAGGCATTAAGGTGTTCCCTGTTGGCAAAGCAGTTATTGCAGCAATTATGTATTTATATCGCCAATTATTTTGTATCATGATTTTTATTTTTCTTTTATATCGTGATATGATTTTAGACTCATACTGCCCATCTCTAACATGTACCTCACATTGTGGATCTTGGACTACCTCACCAGCCGTCCACAGTATGTGAGGACACGGAACTGTGTGTCCAACACAATAGTGTGCAGCACGGGTCCCCGCAAAAAAACGATTCTGGCTTTGTTTCTCTTCACCCAATACACTGCGGACTTCTAATACGGCGCCTCATCCTGTCACTTGCTTCTCTGATGACTCTGCAATTGCCAACCACATCACAGATGGGGACGACGCAGAGTACAGAGGACTGACACAGGACTTTGTGGACTGGTGCCAGCAGAATCACCTTCAGATGAATGTGAGGAAAACCAAAGCACTGGTGGTGGACTTCCGCAGGCGAACTCACTCCCCTCCAACACCAGGGAACATTCAGGGACCTGAGGTCTTTTGGGAATGAGTTCCCTTCACTGTAAATAGACTCGGCTAAGACTGGAGGCAAAGGGTTGCCCTCTTTTGTACTCTCAGGCCCCTCCTCTAAACCAACTTTTTTTTTGTTTTTCTGTATCAAAACATTTTTTTCTTACCACAATAAATGCTATATGTTAGAGAATACCATTGCACCTTGAAGCTGCTCTGGCCACTGTGTGGCGACCCATCCATGATGTCACTCAATTTGACAGTTGGAAGCTGGAGAATGTAGAGTGAATAATGGTAAATAAGTGTTGGATGTGGGCCTATGGGTCTAAGGTTGGACGGGGACACTTTAGACTATTTAGAAAGGACATTTAAATATAAATATTATAGATATAAGGGCATTTTCCACTACCCATTTCTTAATCCACACACTCAACTTACATTGCAATAGCAGCAAGTGTTTTGGATCTGTGTGGGGTCAGAATTCTTAAAAAGTTATGACAGGTACTTTTAACAGCAGGAAACAGCAGGAAAAGTCTCTCAAGCTTCCATCACTACTGCAGCAATTGACAAAAGTCAACCAGATATTAAACCAACTGAAACTACAGAGGTCTTCGTGAACCACCAGAAGCAGTGAATGTACCACAGATTGAGAAATACTTCAAAATGTCTCATGAGATGTTCTTTTAAATCATATGGCACAATATAAAATTAGTAACTTTAGAATAAGGACTTAAGTTCAGTGACAAATCTTTACAAAGAGATCACTGACCTGACGATTGGAGCACTTGACATACACAGGCTGTAGATCCACATGGAGGCACACAACAAAAGAGTGCCTCCCCTCTGAGCCCTGCAGTTTGTGGGACGTCACAGCGAGCGTGGAGGTGCAGCCCATGGGCTCCAGCAGGCTCAGGCTTTGCTGCTGTCCCAAGAGGGTATACACAGTGAACTGGCTCAGGCTGATAGTCCAAGGGAACGCATCACCTGGGGTCAAACAGTCAAAAGGGAGCAATACGGAGAGAAAAGTGCATTAGAATGACAGACGAAGACATGTTCAGTGTGCAGGAATGTATTACTAAAAGCACAGGTTGTTAACTTTAACAGCAACATTGACAAGGCCACTGATGTAACCGTTTTGGCTGTCATTTTTCTTTCTACCCCATTTTTGAAATCTAGTATGCCCAGTTCTTTTCTTCTAAAAGAGAAAACAGTTCTTTCACGTCTTGTGTTGCTAATGTCAACTCTTCCAGATGTGCACACATGTGCAAGATGCATATCTCTCAAAGTCACTTCACAGAAGTTTGTTGTCTTTTGTCATGGTAAATGAGTGGTAGTGGGTCAAAGGTTGGCTCAGTGTTGAAAAGTCCTTAATGGTGATGAATTCACAAAATGTAGCCTACTACTATTTTCAAAACATTTATTTTAAAGGAATCAATTAACGTGTTTATAATACCATATGAGCAGGCTCCCACCAGCATGATGTACTTCAAACAGCTATTTTAACCCCTGAATTATGTCCTGAAAGGTATGTCAAATTCTGCACTTGAGGTTTTTTGTGATTCTAGTGATGCTAGGCATTTAACAATAATTTTCTTACCAATGTTTGTGAAGGTATCTAGACTTATTTTGTGTTATAGCAAGTAACCACAGATAACACATATATTTATCATTAATGAAGTATGCACTTCAACTTTTTTTTTAATATACCTTCTTCCAATATGGGCCTTGAGACCACAAAGGGCAGCTCCTGCAGTGGTTCCATGGACTTGTGCCCCGTGCTGAGGACAGTGATGTGGGGCAGACAGACCACCAGAGTCCCAGGCATGGAGGCCTGGTTATGATACCAGCTGCGGACTGTCCCAGGGATGTCTCCACAGATGATGGTGCCGGGGGAGGGCAGGCTGTCATTGGGCAGAAACACGCAACAGGCCTGAAATTCCAACTGTGGATAAGAAAACAGTCATGTTTGATAAGTTACGACTTATTAAACCATTTTTGAAACAGTTGATTCTGGATACAATGTCCGTAGCCTTTTCCAAAGGGCCTGTCCCAAGAATGTGCCCCAAGAGAGACACACGCTCATACTCACAGCCTCATTTTACAATACACTAAGATGCAGACTGACACAAAATTAATTTACAAAAATTAGGTACATACATTTGTGGTTTCCAGAAAAATATATTAAGTGAATTGTGGGAATAAACTATCACAACAACTGTTCGATGAATGCCGAGAAATCTGATATACAGAATCACACAGTGTGGAGAATTAACCTTAATAAACTTTGCATATCTCTCATTGTGCACTGTCTGTATTGAGAAAAATACTTAAAGTGATGACCTTTATGCTACTAAGTGTAAATTTAGAGTATGTTTGAGGGTGACAGGAATAGTCACAAATACTTCTCACATGGTTCACTGTAGTAATGTTTCCATTACACCTTTGCAATTATCTTCACTTATTTCTTTAATAACATTTTGGAAATTGTGACTGTTCGATGGTTGTTTTGAAAAGCTTTATGACTGCATGCCTCAGATAAAAACCTGGCTCCGAAGCATGCAATTGCTGCGGTTAGCAATTACTGTGAAACATATTAATAGCAGTAATGGTGTTTGCTTATGACATTATAATGCGTTCATTATATATATGCATGGTAGCTGTGAATGGCATCGTTATGGCAACATTTTCATAATCAGAAAACATTTCACAAATGACAACTTAAAATACCTCACTGGCATACACTAAACACATGTGTTTAATGTTTGCACAGCAGCACAAAAGCTACAAATGCATTAAAGGCTATGTGTATACATAATAGAAAATAAAATGACTTGCCCAAAAGAAAACTGTAATCTAGATTTTAGTTTGGCTTCTGACACTCCCTTTTGTGACAGCCAAAATGAGGCACTGCTGATTAGAGCCACTGAAACTATGCATTTTGGTTACGATAAGAGTCATTTCCTGCCTTCTTCTCTGGCATAACACACATTATGTAGATGATTGAAAAGCACTTGCTGCTAAAGCTGATTTACTGCTGGTTCATTGTCTCAAGCATGCTGCACAGCTTGTATTGTAAACAATTGTAAACTGTCTATAGGCAATCTATAGGATTTTAACAAAATGAAAATCAATGCCAGCTTTACAATGTAAACCTCAATGTTATATGAGAAGATAAACTGCACACTGCAAAAACGTATACTAGATATAAGAAACATTTTTCTTGCAATATGTAAATCTGCCTGGGATTAGGAAAAACTAATTGTATTTACGTGTCTATTTTATCCATATTTGAGTGTGTGAATTTAAGCTCCTAAATTTAAGTGTAAAAAAGATGCATTATTTGAATATAAGCAAACCACTGGCACACAATGTTTTGGCCAAAGATGCTCGGCCGTGTGGTTGTCAGAAGTTTTCACTCTGTAAACCATGGGTCAGATCTTCCACCTTGCTCTTTTGGCTGCAGCAAGCAGCAGGTGTCTGTGGTCACCATGCTCTCACACACAAAAATAACATGAAGAAAGGAGAACGAGCACTGGCACTAAACTGTAATGACATGTCCAAACTGAGAAACAGCCTGAGGTCAGAAAATCCCAAAACATCATTGGTTTGACATTAGCCAAAACCACTGACAGCATGTCTTCCCCACGACCAGGTCTTTATCCCATCATTACGATACCCCCTGCTCTCTTGTCCACTCGTCCAAATGCCAGCCATTAAAATACACATCGGCTTAAAATCAAGTATACCTTAAAAACTTGGATTACGAGCAGAGGGACTATTCATTTGTTTAGTTTACTTTGTCGGATGGCAGCAAATTCAGGTCTTACTGTGACCACGCACTAATCCAGGGCGGGAGCTTTGAGAAAGCCATGGCAAAAATACTTAACTAAAACAAGAAGGCAAAAAGTGCACAGGCAGCATGTTGGGAGTTGAAGCAAGCGTGTGTTTTATGTCACAAGTTGAGGTGTAAAAGTTCATTTGAGAATGAGCAGGGTCATGTTTGCTATTCCACTGAATTTCGTTTAACAGCTTTCTAACAGGCCAATAAACATTGCACTAAACGTAGGCTGAGTGTGACAATGTCCCGGCTACACCATGTGCTCGGGACAGTTATAGAAAGTAAGGGTAGACCTCATATCCTCAAATGGGGCAGGAAAATGCCAGATTAATGCCAGGACGGTCTAAAATAGTTTGTTCCGTCACATGGTGGAGCTGCGTTTGAAGCATGTTTCTGTACTCACTGTGTGCTCACATGGCTCTGAACTAAAACTGCCAGTAATCAGATAGTGGAAATGGATTTTCTGCTTGGGGAGACCCATGGAAAGCAGGCTTTTCCAATGCTACAGGAGGAAAAATATGACACAAATTTAAAATAGATCTGGGCACAGTAATATCTGAATGCTGGTGGGATAATTGCAGTGCGGAATACATGTTACGTAAGTGGTCTTTCTGTGGGGTATACAGTAATGTGGAATAAAACAGCAGCAAAAAGATGGACGGGCTCTCGAGTGACTACTGTAGGTTCGAATGGGATCAGGGTCTGTCAACTCAAATCAGAAATAGGGATGTCAAACTACATTTCATTATTTAAATCACAAACATACTGCATTGCACGCTCCATTTCATTTCGCTCTGCAAAGCAGCATCGCAAGCACTGCTAGTCCTGCCAGACCTGTTTTAGCGATTCAATCACAAAACGGGGTAGGAAGGCAAGACGATGACACACTATTTAACACTCCGACTTGTAGTTAGACCCGAGTGCCTATTGGTTCTGAAACGCAGTGTGCTAAGAAGAAAGCGGAGCTCACAATGGATAGCGCGAAGTGTGCACAAAAACTTGCCATGTCAAATAGTGATTACACATATCTCTGGTATGAAGGCCATATGCTTGTTATTGCATAGAAATGAATGGAAGCAAATGGGGGGCTAACGCTAAACGCGCACGGTTGCGTGGGGCGTTGAAAGTTTTCCAAAAATGTATAATATGTGACAGCAGCAAAAGCGGTTATATTGTTTCTCCAAAAACTTTAAATTCTTTCTTTCTTTTTTTCTTTCTTCTGCTCTTTAAGTAGGACTTGGACCCCCTGATAATATACTCGAAAACTCAATTTTTGCCCAAAATTCAAGTCTGGTGAAAAATGTATGTGTTTTATAGTTGGGTGCCACCTACAAAAGGGAAAATACATTACGCCAATGGGGGAGTGATCAACCTCAATGTTGTTGTAGAGCAACGGCGCTCGGTACAGACATTCGTCATGACTGACGAACAAAAAATATGATTGTGGCCATGCTCTCTGACGCACTGGAAGTCGACCAATTTGGATTGAAGGTTGCAAAATGCTGAGTCAGCGTTTTCGCTGACATCACATTTGAATGAACTCCTTCTAGGGCGTTTCACAAAACGAGCTCCAATTTAGTGTACATCATCGAGAGAAGTGGGGCATCAAAAGTTATCAAAATTCCGAAATTCAGAACTTCAAACTTGAAGAGTAATTTTGGCCCGGTTGCACTGGGCGCGATTGCACCCCCTACAGAGTGAAACAAATAATTTCATGGAGGCCAAAATCATTAGTGTTTCGGAATTGGATGATCAAAAAAGCCAATCAAATCCATATCCTAAATTGTATTGTGTTGCCACAGCAACAGCCCTCATGTTATTCTATTGTGAGACACACATACGGTAATTCTCCCATTATAGAAAAAAATAATAGTACCATGAAAACTCCCCAATCTGGACCACATTAATCCTTTATCTCACACTGATCAAAATAGTAAATCGGACAAGGCTGTATTTTTCATTGTGTTGCTGTGGCGATGGCCAACATGTCTCATGTTATCCCTATGAATAGAGGGTGAATTGCTCCAAATCACACAGCTCCATCAGACATGAATGTAACTCACATCAGAAACACCTGTGAACCCCTCAGTCCAAAAACCTTTCATTGTGACAAAGTAAATCATAATGGCGCGATAGCGCCACCATAGGATAAAAGACATCTTTATTTTAGAGAAGATTAAATATGTGTTTATTAACAAGGGATTAATACACGCTTCATAAGGTGCGTGGAGACGGTGGTCGTAGAGGTGCGGCCCATAAGGGCCGCTTGTTGCTTCTAAATAAAAAAAAATGATGTTTGTGACTATGGCCTCCTTAGAGTGAAACAAATTTGTAAAAAGAGAGGTAAAAATGCAGTTTGCATGTTCAATGCAAAGAGTTAGATGCACTCCAAGCCAGTATTAAAAGCAACAACGTGGAGTAGGGAGGCCCTGTCCAAGACACCTAGGGGCCAAAATAAATAAATAAAATCAAAATAAATCAGGCGTAAAAAAAGATCTAAATTGTATTCATTATTTTTAAATTGGGGGTAAACCCAGCTTAAATAAATTATCAAAACATAAATTGCATTTACTCCAAATAAAACTAATTTAAAAAAGTCTAAAATTGCAGATGACTGTGGATCACCCGACGAACCCAAAGGGCAACAATAGTGCATGTGCTACAGTTTTAACAACCACTGTGAATGAGCACTTTTCTTTCTCTTTTATTCTTTTTTGTTTAAGAAATATTTAAAATGAAACAATGACCATCAATTTCAGCAAAAACTCCTTTAGTGCAACCAGGAGCAGACAGCACGTTCTATTAATAAACTTCAAAACCAGTGAAAATACTTCTCAATTTTGACCAGGAAATATCTATAAGATAAAGACTGAAACCAATAAAGTCCTTACGAGGTCACGCGTGCCGGCTTATGCTGCGAAAACATGCCCCGGTGACACCCTTTAAAGTTGGACCTCCATGTCATACAGTACAAATCTGAACATACAGTCAGCGTGGTTCACGTTTCCCCTCCAACTGTAGCCACCAGGCACAAGGCAGATACTAAATAAACAAATGTAATAAAAAAAATCTCTGGGCTTGAGCCAAAGCACCTGAGTTAACATCTCCCTTTTTCTCGGTCTCTGTGCAGCGAGATCCCCCACAAATTTTAATATCCTCCTGTGCTTACCACTTCCTCTTAAGGATGGCACCTGCAATAGCAATGACCTCTGTCCCAGCACACAGAGGACCCAATGGAGTTCAAACAGGGAGATTATTTGTTCACTGTATTACTGCTGTGATGGGTCATTGCAGTACAAGCTCCACTCATTCCAGCTTTCACTTAGTCACAGAGCAAAAAGTTTGCATTTCTGTCTCTAAACCTGCTTTAAAAAGTTTTTAAAAAGAATCACAGAATAAGGCTGACAAGTGACACAGTTTCTGTCATTCTTAATTAATTGACTGTTACAACCAAAAGAGCCAATAAAACAAACATATATCTCCAATGCAAAATTATAGCCCTTCGGAGCTGCAGCAGAAGAACCAGATGTGTTTGCAATTTTATTTTTATGTTTATTATTGGCAATACTTAGTGGTCTGTTCAGCACTTTGCAAAACTTTTCTATAGGATTTGCCGAGGCAAGGTTATTTGTAGGGCACAATGTATTTTGCAAAATAAAATGTCAAGACGACAAATAAATACTTATAATGCTGTTAAAGTTAGCATTAAGACGCTAGGCCATATATATGACATAGGGTCAGTCAACGCATAGGCTGTTACAACAAAAAGTTACTTTTACAGTGGTATAAAAAACGTTGGGCACACCTGATGATTTTCAGGATTTTTCTTTATAAATCATTGGTTGCTTAGATCAGCTATTTCAGTTAAATACATATCATATAGCTGACAAACAGTGGTATTAGAGAAGAGAAATTAAGTTTATAAGATTTAAAGAAAGTGTGTAATAATTATATAAACATAATTAGGCAGGTACCTACATGTCAGAACCCCAACAGAAAAACTAAATGAATATTTAGTAGAGCCTCCATTTGCAGAAATAACAGCCTCTAACCCCTGCTACACACTGACTCCGGTCTTACCATTGCGGGGCATGTGTCCGGGCTCCGCAGTGAATCCTGAACATTAAAAAGATATAAACACCTCCCAGCGACTGCGGAGGGCTCCGGCAGCAAGTATAGACTTCTTGCGGACAGACATCCGCAGTCAAGTTACAGGAAATAGTAACAAAAAACAGGAAGTACACCACTGTGAATAAAAGACTTCCAGTAAAATTGCCTAAATAAAACCATTTGTTAAAATGGTTAGTTTTGTATTTGTTTTTATTTTTCCTGCGCACTATATCCTTTGTATGTGAATTCTGTGCCATTCATTTGAATAGTACTGTCAAAAGCACAAACGTCTTGTACCGTGGTGGCCTCTGAATGAAACCTGCAGTGGCTCCATCCAAGATCATCCATTGTGTAGCCATTCACAAAAAATATGACATCCTTTAAAAAACTAAAAAAAGGCATTTCCTGATTATTGGCAGTGTTATTGCGTGAAGCAACATGAACCCGTGTGAACTCCGGACCTGTTGCCGGAGTTCCACACCGCAGACAGAAGGGTTGTGTGAGAATGTGGGCTGCAGGACTTGCGCACTCCGGAACCTCGGTAACCGCACCAGAGTCAGTGTGTAGAAGGTGTAAACGTTTCGTATAGCTTCCGAAGAGAGTCTCTATTTTAGTTGAAGGTATTTCGGACCATTCTTCTTTACAACACATTTCTAGGTCAGTCAGGTTTGCTGGTTTCCAAGCATGGACAGCCTGCTTTAAATCACACTTATACTCGGGTCTGGGTCATTCCAGAACGTTGTACTTGTTCCCCTGTGTGAATGCCTTAGTAGATTTGAGCAATGTTTAGGGTGGTTGTCTCGTTGAAAGATGCAGCTCCAGTGCAACTTCAACTTTGTCACTTATTCTTGAACATTGTTCTCAAGAAGATAAAGAAATATACACTGGAATCCATGCAACCCTCAACTTTTTGATTCCCCGCACCTGCGCTGGCCACTCAGCCCCACAGCATGATAGAACCACAACCACAAGTGGTGGTGGGGTAGCAAGTGTTTTTCTTGGAATGCTGTGGTCTTTTCCCACCATGCATACCACCCCTTGTTATGTCCAAATAACTCAATTTTAGGTTGTGACTGTTGTGAATGGGACTGTTCTCACCATCTTTCACCTCTGCTTATGAGATTTTTCTTGGCCTGCCACTTCGGGCATTAACTAGAACTGTGCCTGTAGTCTTCCATTACTTTTTCCTGACAGCTGAAGTCTTTGAGACAGCTTTATGTATCGTTCCCTAAACCATGATGTTAAACAATCATTGTTTTCAGGTCATTTGAGAGTTGTTTTGAGGCTCCCATGTTGCCACTCTTCAGAGAACATGTAAAGAGGAGGAAAACTTGCAAATGGCCTTATATACTCTTTCTTATGTTTTGGATTCACTATGTACGGATACCAAATCAATTTTGGGTTCCAATAATTTGTGCTAAAGAATATTTAAATCAATAAAATGGCACAGGTTTTAGGCACCTGCCTAATTTTGTTTAAAAACACTTTCTGTTAATCTTATAAACTTCATTTCACTTCTCAAATATAACTGTGTTCTTCTGCTATACAATATATTTAAAATTTCTGAACCAAGCAACCAATGATCTATTAAAA
>JAADKR020000021.1:5473537-5484468 GCA_011763505.2 Lythrypnus dalli
TGTGGAAAAGTTTAAAAACGAAATGGAAAAAAAAGAATTTCTCCAAGGTTTACAAGTTGGAGGTCCTCCTGTTTATGTGCATTTTGAGAGACACACCAAATTTTCTTTGTATCAGTATTCTGTTTGTGCCTTCTTTGAACTCCAAACTCTGTGTTACCTTTCTATGGGACATCCCCGTGACTCATCCACAGTCTGGTACACGAACAGGGAATTGCAATATTATTTTCTCCGCCATTGACCACATCTTTCCTTTATGACTGCATAAAACCATGCGAAAAGTAGATAAAGTTACTCAATGTGTGTTGTTCTCCCAATGACTGCTGAGAACAACCTCATCCATCATTTAAATACTCTCTGATTGTGTGTCAATAAGACCTTACAAAAAAACAAGCACTGGGCTAATAATGGCTAATAGAGGACCATTGGGAACACTACAGAAACTAGATCTACAAAGACATATATTTACTGCAGTAAACACCATCACAATACCACCACGTTTCTTCAGTGAATTATGCTTAATTGTCCACATTCTACATATTTCACAGTGGAACTCACCAGTATACAGGCAGCTGCAGTAGTTTGGCATATAGCGCAGTGCTGAAGGAGGGTATGATGGTGATGAGAGGAAGAAAGGCCCCAGCGCTGTCCTGACATGTCAAACCAGTCTGAAAACCAAATATCTGGATAAAAGCAAGAGAGGACATTAGTCAAATAAATAAGTAAACTGAAGGATGCCACTTCTGTGTTAATGTAATAGCCTTCTGGTTGAGAATTGGAATTTTGTAAACAACCAGAAAAGGTGGGACAATAGCGCCAGGTCAGACACTCTCACTCTGATGGTGTCAATAAAACAGAGATTGAGATCAAATTGGTTAAAACCTACTTCAAGTCACTTCCTTTACTGGGGGAAATGGAGCCCTACTGACCTCCATGATCTCACTGCCAAAAGCCAGAAAGGGGAAATAAATACCATTGAGGATACAGAGGTAGATTAGTAGCGTGGTCAGTGTGGGCCTTGGCCACTGACTGCCATGACCCTGTGATAAGAGCTATATATATATATATATATATATATATATATATATTTAGAGATATTTTTGTAAATTATTTTAAGATTGTTTAAATTTTACTTTTTTATTGTTCTAGGCCTTGATGAATAAATATCTATCCATTGCAATTTTCAATGACAAGTTTGGTAAAACATCCTTGAGAAAGTCCAGAGTTAGACTGATGTATTTCACAAAAACAGTGGTGAGATTTTTATGACCAGTTGAAAGGGGGTCATCGGAACCTTTACAAGGTTCACAGGGTCATGATGTAGTGAGACTGTGAAAAGTGTTATATGGCATGTATATGAAATTATTTTTGGTACATTTAGCTCAAGCGATGATTAGACTATTAGAACACAACCTTGGTTTGATAAGCTCATTAACTTTTGACCTCCATACACCAATGAATCCAATCATGAAATATTTAAGGCCAATTGCTCGTTTTTCTCCTCTCTGCCTCTTCTCTGAAGAGTGGCAACATGGGAGCCTCAAAACAATCTCAAATGACCTGAAAACAATGATTGTTCAACATCATGATTTAGGGAAGGGTACAAAAAGCAATCTCAAAGATTTCAGCTGTCAGTCTCCACTGTGAGGAAAATAGAGAAAGAAAATGTGCAAAAAACAAAAGTAAAGTGCAAACAAGCGGAGTAAAAAATAACATTGAAGGTTGCATGGATTCCAGTCAATATCAGCACATTCTTGTGATGAATGTTGAAGAATCAGTGACAAAGTTGAAGTTGCACCGGAGCTGCATCTTTCAGCATGACAATGACCCTAAACACTTGCTTAAATCTACTAAGGCATTCACACAGAATTCTGGAATGGCCCAAACCTGAATATAATTGAAAATCTGTGAGTTATGGAAAAGAAGAATGATCCAAAATAATGTTTCAACCAGAATCCAGACTCTCTATGAAAGTTATAGGAAGTGTTAAGAAGCTTTTATTTCTGCATAATGAGGATCAACTAGATAATTATGCATTTTTTTCTGTTGCCCAAATGTATGCTCCTGCCTACTTATGTTTAAATAATTATTACGCGCTTCTGTAAATCACTTCTCAAGTTTCCATCTGCTATATGATATATTTAACTGAAATTGTTGATTCAAACAACCAATGATTTATAAGATTGATTTATAAGATTTATTTTCATGATTTAAAATTATGAAAATCATCAGCAGTGCCCAAACTTTTCATACCACGGTAATTATCCAGGTTCTAACCCCATTCTCTGTCAGTAATCAAAAGTTTAAAAGATTCTTAGTTTTATAGCAAACTCTTAATTTTCCCATATTACCTCAAAACTAATTGTGGGTTTCTGTTTTCATGTAATTACAAAATCATTACCATGTTAAAAAGCAATTTCCATCAACTATTACTGTGTTGTAAAGTGCTATTATAATTTATGTATAAAAATTGCATTTTCTTTTCCCTTTCTCAATTATTCTATTGCAGAGCTGTGTTCAGAGGGAAATAATCTCACCTTGAGGTAGAGGTGCGTGTAGCAGTAGTGCAGGAGGTTGTCCGAAGGCTGGCTCAGACTGCTCACGGTACTGATGAGCTCCGGAGCGTACATAGGCACAGAGTGTTCGATATTTACTCTCTCCACTTTTAACTGCACCGAAGGAAGAGGACGCACAGGCTGAAAAACTGGTACATGAACAGAGAAATACGCAGCCTAAAAGAAAAGAAGTTGATAATGATGCACAAAACCAAACAACACAATTGAATAATAAGTTGCATTTATGACATCCATGTGATTACCTTTTTCCCCATGATGATAGGCATAAGTGTATGGAGAAGGTTAAACTCTGCCACTGAAACGGTCAAAGAAACTTGAAGAAAAGTCAGACAGGTCAATCTAGTCGGAATGAACTCTTCTAATTTTGATATTTCTTCAGATGTAGGAGGCACATGCCTCTCCTCAATGATTTCTACAATGAAAAAAAAGGACAACAAAATGTCTTACTTGTTATGGACCAATATAAATGGACATGTCACATACAATATTAAAATAATATATTGCATACCCTACCCTCGTGAATGTTCGTAATGAGCTGTGTAGATTCAAATTTTAAATAACACCTTATTTTATTATTGTTTTATTTTTATTTATTATGTTTTTGTACATTACGTTGAAATAGCCTCTTTACAAAGTGCGCAACACAAATAATAATACATTTAATAGCCAGCAAACTTTACCAAATACAATCTATTCTCAACACTGCACATTTTGCAGCAGTCAAAAAGTGTGGTGTTTAAGATAAATATAGCGAGTATTACAGGCATTAAAAGCTCTGGAATCAATTCATAAATCATTTGGTTGGAAAAGCATTTCAAAACATGAAAGTAGCCTAAGGAGGGAGACTCTTGACCTGCGCTTAATCCTAAAAGGGTCCACACATCCTGTCTGAGGGTTGTTAGGATTCAGAACTAATAGTGTGCACCAGTGATTGTAGTGGACACATGAGAGGAGTTGGCAATTCGTTGGAAAGAAATTCCTGTGATCTCCAACATTTCTCAATCTCTCTTGGGTCTGTATAAACTAACCCTCCTGTAACATATGCCAAAAAGACAGACGCATCGAAACAGGAAGAACAGAGTGACCTACCTGGCCCTACTCAAAAGCTCTACAGTAATTATTCCATCATCTTTTATCTATTGCAGATGCTCAAACAAAAACTTGCGGATGTTATCGTTCACAAAAAATTGAGCTTTTGCTACAAATATTACACAAGGACACATGCTGAAAGCCGTTTCACAACATCTACAGATGAGCTCATAAAAAGCCGCGCGAGGCTGATCACCAACAAAGGTGTATAGCTAAAACACCCTTCTTTGGTCCAAGAGGTTTCTACTTTCTTGTACATTTTTTTATGTTCTGCATTTACATTGCTTGGGGAGCAGCAAGCAATACATTAATGATAAGAAAACAGACAATTCCTCATAAGTAGGGTAGTAGATGATGATATCGTTCAGATACACAAAACAAATTTGTCCACAGAGTTCTCCCAAGACAACCTTTATGAGGCCCTGGAAGGTGGCCAGGGCATTCTTCAGCCCAAACAGCATTCCTTTGAACTGGTAGAGGCCGTGAGGACAAACAAAGGCAGTTTTTCACCCCAACTTTCTAGGTCCATCAAAACTTGCCAGTAGCCAGTTTATAACCTGTTAGTTCCAGCAAGGGACTACATGATTTCCAGAATCGTAGGTAAGGGATAAGCATCTGTGTAGCTGCATTCAGTTTTCTGAATATCAACGCGGTTTGGGGTCATTCTTCTAAGGCACCAAGACAACAGGAGCGGCATAAGGCGATGTGGATGACTCAATAATTGTGCTTTGAGAGACTGGTTCTGAGGCACATAAAACCTTCAGTGCCTCCCAGTTTCGAACAGCACCAATTCGTATACAGAAATTTGCAATGGAAATGAAATGTAGACAATCTTTTACAGGGCACAAAAACAAAAGTTATAGTGACGTAATAGTGATATATTATTCCCCATCACATAGAAGGCATGTGATTTTTTTGAGCGAGAGCTTTCATTGACATATTATTACGTCCAGCTCGCAATTGTGTATGCGCTCTTCATTGGGTCCAGCCCAATCCAACAAAGTTTGTGAAAGATATGGGCAATCTAATTTAAATTAAAAAAAAAAAATCCTATGGCCAACTTTAATGCTTTTGTATAAAAACTAAAAGAGCACAAAAAGCAGGAAAAAGTTCAAGAGGTAGGATTTTGAAGGTTTGAGGTTCTGACCAATATGGCCGACTTTCTGTACACTTTAGGGTGGGGCCGTAATACATTTTTAATTGACTCAACATGGTCTACGTTCAGGCCCAGCGTAATATGTGTACGTTGACGTGTTTTGTGTCTGGGGTTACGTAGGCCCAATGTAAATGGTCTCTTTGAGACAGGGCCACCAAGCCATCTTTTGATTTCTTTTTCTCGCAGATACCACTCAAAATTAGAGCTTAAAAAGTACTTTTTTTGGGTGATTTTTTGCAATTTCAGGTTCCAGAACAATTCGTCCCTTGCGGACACTGTGTGGCCCGAGCTTGACCCTAATTAAACAGACATTTTCCACCATGTCGATTGATTGCTATAATGATATTTTGCACATTTGATATAATTCCACAAAGGAAACTCTCTCTTCTCTACAATTCTCTGCATTCGACCCATTGTCAAGAGGCCTGAGTTAATTTTGTAGATCTAGATCTTGGTTTATGAGCATGACTAGGTGGCTGCACGTTTAGGTTTTTTGGTCAACAACTGTGTAACTGTGTGAAATTATGAAAGAGTGGTCAGGAACATACAGACTCATTTTGCAAATAAATGTAAATGTTTTTTTATACAAATACTGTACAAACCTCATAAAATATGTGACATGCATTTTTTTCAATGGATTCAACAAATAGTATTGGTGTAAGTTTATAGTCAATCCGTCTGTAATAGGAATTGAGTAGGCATGGACTAACCTGGCTGGGGTTTAATGTAGGGCTCATACTCATGATCCATGGCACATGTGATCATCTTGAAGATGCGATGAACTGCGCTGCTATGAAGCTGAACATCCAGAGGTCCAACCACAAGGCATTTACTGGACGTTTCATGGAAAGTTGGGACAACCTCCTCAGCACTCAAGAGCGCAATCTCCTGAGTGTCTGAAAACAATAAGATGTACCAATATAAGTCCAACATTTATACCTCTCAGCACACACATTAACAAGACTTGTCAGAGTGTTTATCCAAAAAATAGCTCTACTAGGGACTTTGTTTGTATTATATTTTAAAGCTCAACATGGCAAAATACCCTGATTGTTTATATGTCTGTGATTTTAAATACTGAATTATGAATGGAAGCTGTGTTCTGATGAAGTGTTGAAGGATCACACTACAAAAGCTGCTCCGGTGTAACGCGGCAGCAGCGGCTCACAAAGGCCTTAGCGGCTGGAATGATGAATATTCCAAATGTCCGGTGCTCGCTCACAGCTGTCCCTTCATTCAGCGCAGACCTCCGCAGCAGAGGTCGACTTAAAAGACTTCCCAGCAGTAAAAGGGAGAAATTAAAAATAAAAGAAGGAGAGGATGGATGACAAAGGGGAAGTAGAGGACAAACAGCCATAAGTCAGTTTATTAATATTATACACTATCAAAGTGTGTCTACAGCGCTTTGCAAAAGGTGTAAATAGTTATTACACTTTTTCAAGTAATACAAAATTGTTGTGGAATGAACGGTTTTAAGATGCTGACCGAGAAATGCTTTTTCTATGAGATCAAGGTATAGTTGGTCTATGTATATTTAGCACCAGTGACAATGACAGAAATGTTGGGATCCTTCTAATTTGAATTTTGTGTTGTGACACATAACTTTCTTTGCCCTGACCTATTGTTTTTATGTTGTTTTTTTTAACGTAGATCTTTGCATGAATGTAAAAAAAAAATATCGCCGTTTGAAAATTGAACTGAAGATTTATGAATGGCATTAGGCACTGCTACGGTGACTTCCAATCTTAAACATTGCTTGGCTGCAATGAATTAGGGTTAATATCAACCATATGGCATCAGCATATGGTGGTCAGTAGAATAATGAGAAAGTTGAAATTCAGGATTGAGGTGATTTAAAAGTGTCTCAATTTCCAAAGAAAAAAAAATGGACAGAGAATCTGCTACAATGCTTTAAGATGAAACCAAACTGTCCAAGGTCAGTTAGTATTTTGGTTAAATCAAGGGTTTACGCTGGTCGCGTGGCAATGGGGACTAATTTGTATGCTTGACACTAGATCTGCTCCATGTACAGG
Organism: Lythrypnus dalli; assembly: GCA_011763505.2. NCBI lineage: Eukaryota > Metazoa > Chordata > Actinopteri > Gobiiformes > Gobiidae > Lythrypnus > Lythrypnus dalli. Next base: position 5,480,389 of record JAADKR020000021.1, read on the forward strand.
GTTAAAACTGCACAGACATCCTGCCCGGAGAATGAAACTGACACTTATGCAGCAGTCAAACGCCATTCTGCAGTTCTGACAGCTATAGATGATACGATTAGCATTTGTTTTTATTTAGATACTTATCTGTAGCTGACAGTGGATTAAACAATAGAGCAGTCCGAGGGGAAAACAGAAATCAGTTTGAAATGAGAAAGATCAAGTCTAAAGCTGGAGTGCAATCAATCTTCTAGTGTTTAAGGCTGCTGCACATCTAGAAGAACACGGTATAGTGGTCTTGCGAGTTCAAGTTCCGACTTCAACAATTTGGTTTCATTTCCTTGTGCTGTCCCAATGAATATAGCAATGAATTTCTTTAAAATCATTTCTATACAACTTACAACTCCAGAACTCCAGACAAGTTTAAAAAATTTGTGATAGATAAAAATAATTTTGCAATTTATGCTAGAACACGCTTATATTGCTTAGAAGTTAGTGGTATAGGTATAGTATAATTTCCTGTTTCTAAACTAGGAGGCATGAATTTGTCGTGCAGGTAACTTTAACCTACATTAACATTAGACTTTGACAAACTGAACAGGAATTGTCATTTCTGAAAATGAATTTCTTAGCAGTCATAAATTAAAGGTTTTTTTTTCCCGCTGCGGTGAATACTTGTGGCAACTTTTGATCTTTGTGCCTTAAATAAACATTGTCGAGGGCGCTGACTGAGGACAGAAGAATCCTGCCCGTCTTTACCCCACTACAAGTAAGAGTGACACCTAATTAGGCAAAGAGGGTCTATTCACTTTCTCAATAGCTTACAGGTAGAGACACAGTGTTTCAACAAGCAGCTCGGCGAAAGAAACTCAAATATGTGTCAGCGCAGACTAAACACTTCTGACAGCTGCCCTCCAGGTAAGTTTGGGGTGAGTGGGAGGACAGCAGGGGTCAAGGACCAGGTGGTCATGGCTCAAACAAGACAAACTCTTTCATTCATGTCTCAAAGGAGCTGCTTTGACACTGAGGACCAACGATGGTGGTGAAGCAGAAAAATGGAACTGGGTAAGAGAACAAAAAAAGTCATACTTACTGAGATTATTACAAGTGAATATTAGAAAAATAGTTCAGATAAGTTAATAGTGTTAAATATTTAGATGCATGAAAAGTTCAGTTGGTGAATTTCATCCATGGTATTTTTTTTTCTTTTTCAATCTGATGAGTATAAATCTGCCCTAGCACATTCTGAAGAAGTGGTGCAGTAAGCATACAAACTCCACAATCGAATCTAAACTTTACCTTTGCCACTGCTGCTCTCCATTGTGTAGAGGTAATCCATGTAGAAAGCACCAAAGCGCTGCATGCCGGCTATCTCAGTGTAGGTCTCCTGCGAAACAAAAGAAAAAGAAGAGGGTAAATATGGCAGGACCCGTGCAAACACTCTGATAGCCTTTGATAAGTACCAGTGACAGAGGTTGTGCTAGATTCAACGGATGGGGTCAAAGGAGAGACAGAATAAATGTAGGAAATTTACTGTAGTAGATGATCATTAAACCATGAATACTTTGTCTTAATGCACTTTAGAAGTTGGTCATTGCATGAAAACCATCTTGTTGTGCCAGAAATATATCCATTTACACTACAACTAAAAATAGCCCAATACATTTTAGACAGAACTCCCTAACTGAACTAAGTAGGTCTTATCTTCATGAATTTCCCCTCTGAGGGATAAATAAAGTATTTATGTCTGTCTGTTCTGAAAACACGACTGAGAAAGCAGATCAAAATGTTCTAACAGGGGTTTAAACTTGGTTTCCCAATGAATTGTGAAATGCTGTTTGGAAATATCACTCATTTTTAAAAGCATGAAATATACTGTCTATATACTGACTTTTTAGAGCAGATTTAAAATGCCGTAAAAGAGGAAGTGATTTACACAAAAAATCCTCATGCATTTCTTTGTTTCAATAAAAAAAAGATAAAACAAATATTTATTGGGTTTGTATGTATCGGGTACATTTCCATTCCAAACCAAAACATTTCTATACCAACATACCAAAAACATCAATTAGGGATTTAACATGCAAAACAATGAGGGAGTGGGAGAGAGGGACTTGCCCAAACACACTCACTGGTTATTTAAACAACCATCTCAATAGGCTCTTATCAGAAAAGCAAGTTAATCAGTAATAATTATTAGCGCACCTCTAATAGCCATGGCAGGCTCTTAGATCAAAGCCATTGGCTGTTCATTCTGCTAATCAATTAACACCAAAACCTTTGAGTTTGAAGTATGGGCCGATCAATAGCATGACAGATGGTTTCTAGTGCAAACATTTGCTTCATTGAGAGTCATTAGCATTTCTGAGTTTGAGTAAACACTGAAGGAATGACTGCTGACGAGGTGAGCTATTTTGAGTTATAAACCTAATAGCAATTATAAGTGGTAGTAGGAAATACAGCAGCTAAAAGTGACATGAAATCTCAAAAGTTCAGTTTAATCAAATGTATGCAAACTATAAATGTGTTTTAAAAAATCCATGGGTGTCCATCCTGCATTTTAAAGAGTTTACAACCCGAAGGGGAACAGATAGTGGTCAGTGCAGTTTTTTTTGTTTGTTTTTTTCCCATCGTTGAATACCATGAAGGGAGGTATCAGCTTTTTATGGGACCAGTGCATGCTTTACTCTTGCAGAAAATATGATGATATTTAATGCACGTGTCCATCACCAGCCCTCCCTGGTAGCTAAACAAACAATCTTTATTGAGAGCCAGGGAGGGCAGTGTTGCATCTCAGTGAAAAGGTGTGGAAACGTAAAAAAAAGACAGGGTGGGATGAAACAGGGAGCAGTCAGACAGAGAGTCCTATAAGAATGCAAGAGTGTAAGTCGCCAATTTATACCCACCGATCACCCATCTAACAGAAGGGTGAAATGGAGAGGCAGAGAGTCAAACCATGAGAGGGGGACTCTAGAGGACACGAGTGAGGGAGGAAGGCATAAAGGGCGGGACTTCAGTGTCTGTAGTGTGATCCAGGACATTCTGTCGGTTCCCACTGGTTCTCAATAATGGGACTCGACAAGAGCTGGGAGCCCAATACCCATCATGCATGTGTTATGGACACCGAAACCAAGAGTTGCTGCCTTGATCAAGCGAGGCCGGGCTGGCCCCGCCCCCCCACCCCAAGCTGTGAAGGCACCAAGGAGGCAACACCCACATGGACCCAAGGGCCACAGAGCAACACGAAAACACTGAGATCCAGAGGACACGGCCCCCGCGAACCAGCACTCAACCGGAACCAAGCCGCTGCCGGCGAGGGGTCCACGGTGCAGCCAGCTGGAGAGCCACCCCAGAACCGGGAGGCCGAAACAGTAGGGAACCCGCCAGGCATGCAGCCTCCACCCCCAGAACCCAAGGACCCACAGCAACAGGGTGTCAGGTACCCCCACCGCCCTGATGCCAGAGAGGGCCAGGTCCCACCAGAAACGTCATGTGTTAGTGTCCCTCCTAAACCCCCTATTACTATCCCAGATGAGGATGGTTACTCTGCAACCTACCCCAACCCAAGTTCCCGAGCCACCCCAGACCCTCCCCCATGGTGTGAGTGTGTGGTGCATTAAAAGTGGATATTGGGGGGAGGGGCGGGAGGAGGGTACACAATGCTCTGGAGCACTGGTGTCTGTCCCACCGACCACCAACCCACCCATCCACGGAGCCCTAATTGTTGTGACCCTATATGTGCCTATGAGTAACTATATACAGTGAGATGTGAAATGTGTGAAGTGTAAAGTAAGAGGCAGTCTGGTGAGGATCCGGCCCCGGTGCACAGAGCTAAGTGGGGGATGGGTACCGGCCCAGATGCGCAGGGCCCCGAGTCCAAGAGGAAAAGGGCCAAGAAGGGCCCCCACACGCCGAACGGCGCCCCAGACCTTGTGATTAGCAGCATCCAGGATGAACTCAGCCCTCACTCCGTTGTTCTCCGGGCTTCTGTAGTCAAACAGGGAGTTCGTGAGGTAGGTCATTCCCTTGCTGCTCAGGCTGTCCCCACATTTGAAGAACACTGCATCCTATTGAGAGAAAAACAGCAAAAACTATTGCCTT
>JAADKR020000021.1:5524049-5534118 GCA_011763505.2 Lythrypnus dalli
ACACACACACACACACACACACACACACACACACACACACACACACACACACACACACACACACACACATTTATTTAAATATAAATATAAATAAAGTTTAATATTGATATATCTAAATACCTGCTATTGTATTCAAACAACAAAACTCTTTCTGAAATATGCATTTTAAACATCATGTCGTTTCTATTATATTCTCCTCTGCCTTCTGCCTGGTATAGAAGTTCATGTGCAAATGTGAGCCGATCTGCGCGGGGCACACATTCCTCTGCTCTCTCATAATCTTTTCTCCATCTGCCCTCCATTGCCTCTCCCTTCACTGGTCTCCTGCCATGTGTTTAACAGCAGCCGCCGGCACCTTTGCATGACCCAACACCATTCACTTTCGCCAGAGCCCCATGGACAAATAAGAATAAGAATAAGAATAAAAACCGCCACGATCTCGTGCTCCTTCAATCCAATAAAAGCCAACAGTTATTGCAGCTGAGGTTAAGCTCCAAATCCCATTAGTTAGCAGATAGCCTCCCCCCATTGTCTGTGCGGGCCAGACGCTTCTGTAACGCTCATTGCCATAAACATGACAGCCTCACTTACGTGTTGTCTGCTGTGACAGCGTGCAGAGGGGAGAGCTATGATGAGAAACAGCAACAAGCGGGGCCTGGGTAGACTCATAAAGCATCACAGTGTCATCATTCAAGAGAGAAGTGTCTGCTACTATCATTGAACGACATGTTATTGGAAATACTTAATACAATAAGGGGACATGCATTCATACAAAGTCAGTACTAGTAGATTGGCAGCAGCAAAGCCCACTCTTGGTTGCAGTTGGTTCTCTGTTACAGGCAAAAAGGGCCTTATCAAAGTCAGTGTGGTTTTACAAAGCAGTTCATCACAAAGGTATTTTTCTCAGCGTGTTTGGTCATTCAGCTGTTCCAGCAGTGACCTTTTTGTTGCTAAAGTGGAGTTTCGTCTGGACTGAGCTGCAGATCTGGTGTGGCTCTGGTATGAGGACTGGAGGCTTTTTAGAAGGTGTGTGACCTCATGACTTCAGTGTTGCATCGGGGCTGGTCAAAGCATTTTCCCACTGCTCAAGAAGTTCATGTAAAATGTCAAAAATTACTTTGACATCAAATCAAATATTGACCTTAGTTTAGAGTACAATAGAAATCATACATGTCTTGTGCTGCAAATGCAGATGGAATGATTGTGTGCATTTCAAAAAGCCTGTGAAGTGCAAAAGAGATGCTCAAACCAATCTGGGACAGCAGTCTTCCAATGTTATTTTTTAATGCATCAGCCAAATCAGTGTTTTCCAAACTTGGTGGGTGGGCTTCCCCAAGTTGCATGGGGGGCCCAGAGCTTTGTCTGGTGATAATGTCACTCTGCCAAGTGGACGGCATTTTTATTGTGTGTTTTTAGTGTGATTTTTTTTTATTTTGTTTTTGTCAGTGCCTCACTTAATCATAAGGGAACCTACCTCGTGACTTGGCTGTTCAATGGGCAGGGATTGAAAGATAATTGGAGCTCCTGTGTGACATACAGCAAGCAAAATGAATGCACCTGGGCTGTGTCTCACAAAGAGGTTAAAAGGCACGGCACTGGCAGAGGAACACGAGAGACACTGAGGCACGGGGCAGGCGCTGACCCCGTGGCTAAGGCCGCAGTCCATGAATGGTGGCGGGAACAAGCGAGTGGACCGGCCGGTGAGGGACCACACGATGGGACCATGTAATGGATGTGCTATGGCTAGCAGGCCACACGACAGACAGGCAGGGGACACAGAGAGAGAAAGAGGCAACAGACTGGGTCAAGGCCACGCGTCTGGGCAACAGATCAAGGGAAGGTGCAGACCTAGGACTGGAGAAGTGGCGCAGCAGCTGAGCGTGTCCAGAGCGCGGGGTCAAGGACACAGAGCAGAGAGCGACAGGACGTGTTGTGGGGCATCGGAGGGGGAGAGGATGGCAAACCCCCTGCTTCCTGCTAAGTAACCCCTTTCTGTTTGTTGGACGTGCTAGGCTTGGCAGTGTAGCTAGTGTAGAGGGCCCTTGCCCTGTCGTTAGTCATTGACTGTCCCTGTGCAGAGAGCCCATCTTAGAGCGCCGATGTGCCTCAACGCTGTGGAGGAAGCCGCTGAGGGGACGTGAAGAGGTGGTGGAGCACTTGGGGGACGGGTTGTTGAATTTGAAGCGGGCGAGCACGGCAAACTCCCTCCTCCCAGCTAAGTACCCCTCTTTGCTGTCCGCTGTGCACCTGTCCAGCTGGGATAGTTTATGGGAACCTACTAAAGTTTTGACGCCATTTTTTCCATTATCCTAGAGGATACGAGGAGCTCGAGTCCCGGTAGAGCGTATCAGACTGGGAGTGGACCTTTTGCATGGAACTTACCAAGAACGGGCAACCCTTTTTTGCATATCTATTTAGATATTTTTTTTATTGTGTACCCATATTTTAACACAATACATTTTGTAAATTGTATTCACTCTGGCTTTTTATTACACTGCTCACCCCTGGTAATTAACCTGTTTTCTTCGTCTGGGGCGAAATTCCTTAACTAGGTGGCGTTGCTGGCACTATTCATTCATCTTCTTAGTCCGCTTAGTCCATTTCTGGGTCGCGGGGGCAGCAGTCCAAAGCTGCCCATGAGACATTGCACCAGCCCCTTGTGGCTCCTCTCGCAGGGGGTGGGTCCACAGAAGCACAAGTGGTGAAAATACTTCAAAATCACTATTTGTTTGAAATAAATGTTACCTGTTATTTTATGTCTGACTACAACATGTGGCTTCAAGGGGGAAAAAATGTGTGGAACCACAGAGCTATGATGCTATGTAGGCTTTCTTATCGGATCCATATTTGAAGCCATAGTTTATTTTCTTTGAATTAGTTTTTCAAACTGATTGAGAACCAGGATCTTCAGTTCATTACATAAAAAAACCCTTTGCAGTCTTTTTGGACTGTGGTTTTCTTTTTTCGGGGTGAGTGGTGTGTCTTTTTTTTTTCTTTGCAAGCTTTTAGAACTAACAGTACCACACACTACATAATACTTTGACTTTGTATGTCCACTCCCTGTGGTTGGTCAGCTCCTGTGCAGGTGATGGACAGTAAAAGTGTCAGAGCACCTGCTTCCAGGCCATGCTCCAGTGAGGTTAACAGGCTGATGAGAAACGTTAACATAGTCACAGCAGAACACTCCAGGGATAAATCATACAGGGCTACAGAGCCTCATCCACAGATATGCACTGACAGGAGTGATGGGTTTACAGGATCCAAGTGATGGCTGCACGCTGTACCTGCTGTCCGGTACCTGGCTGACGTGGAGAAACAGCTGGCCAGAACTGAAAGATGAAAGTCATTTCAAAGCTGAATGTGGGTTAAATAGAGACAAAAGTAGCTCAGCTGCAAGATTAGGACACAGGCAATTTGTATTTTGAAATCAGGAATTGGAAAAAAGTAAAAGTGATGCCATTGGGATTGATCAAGATTAAATCAATTATACTTGTGCTATTTTCTTAGTGAATTTATTTTCATTTGCTTTTTAGAAAGGGACAAAGCATAATAATGAACAGCTGCCCATTTGCAATGTAAATATGCCAACAAGGAAATGTGTTGTGTCGTCTCTAGTATAGCTGAATACCTTAGAGTCAATAAGATAATAAAAATGACAAAACAACAACCACATTTGAAAAAATATGTATTTCCGCAATCAGTTTAGCTCATATCTGGTAATGTGTCATGGATCTGCTTCAGCTTAGACTTAGTCATTATTTAGTGAAAACAGAATAAACATGATACAGACCAAAGAATCAATAAACAAACACTGTAACACTGTAAAAACTCACTGTTGGCTGCTGTAAAAGAGTTGTCATGCTTCAGTGCAATTAGGGCTAAAACCCCTCTCTGATCTAGTTGAACGTGAAATTATTCACACAATGGGCCCGGTCAGTTTCCCACATCAACAGCAAACACAATAACACTCATCCTGTGTGAGTTCATATAATTTCTCTATTCCCCTGAACATTCCTCTGCCTTTGTGATGTGCCAGACATTTGTGCATTGCAAAACGACTGCAGGAAATTGCTGTCCACTTAAAAACATGAGCACTGATCTTGACACAGTTACAGGGAGGACCTAGAGCTGTGGAGGAACGGGGGGATAACTGCAAGTTTTGGACAAATGAAAATTACCCACAAAAAGGGTGCAGTTTTCGGACTATTATCATTACTAAGTACTGAAAGGCTGATTGTTTTCCACAGTAAAAATACCACCAGTGGCTCAGATCCAGCAGTGTTGCTCTTTGAACTAAATTAACATCAACATTTGAGTGGAGGCATGTGTTATTTATGGCTCCGCAATGTGCTGCTGTAGTTAGAATTAATTGCTTGGATTCCTGTTGCATTCAATATGCGAACCCTCACATTGTTGTGGACAAACAGAAAATGCTCCAAGGCGCTACCACGCACTGAGTAAATGGTAATGCAAACAGGTGCGGTCTGCAGGGAGGCCGCCGCTGCTCTCTCATCAGTCACTCGTAATCACTTCCTCTCCAGGGCTTGTAAATCACTGGCTTTAACCATACATTTATAGGAGCCATGTTCACAGGTTGATGCCAGAAAAGATGTTCTGACGACTCAGGACTGCACCTTAGTTATACAAACAAATCAGTTTTGTAAGGAGAGACATTCAGCAAATTGTTGTCCAACCATGACAATGGGGACATCAGCCTTGACGTTTGATTCATGCAGAAAGAAGATTAAATATTACTGTAAATGTTTACTTACAACCCTTCATTTGGTGAACAGACATGAAATCTTGCTTTGTAAATGTCGACTTAGCTTTGCTGTATATTTATGCTTGAATAGTGTTTTAAGCTGTTTACAACGTAAGGGTGAGAGTGGAGTTATTGGTCAGATGGGGGCTCCTGGGCGGCTGTGGATATTGGCAGGGTTGATTGGGGTACTTGGGGAGGTCCCAGTGACCTGTTTTATACCAACACTGGAGCTTTGTCGTAAAAGCGGAGGGAAGTCGAGTCACTGCTTCACTATTTGTTTGAAGTGGGTGGAAAAAGGTCTGGAGCTGTGTGTTGTGAGCTGCCGATGGGAGAGGAAGTGTGGTGAAAAGTGTAGTGTGCCTTTACATAGAGGTTAGATGAGTGTCCAGGTTCTGGTAAAATACTTCCAATACTACAGAGACTACAAAACAACATTGCCCTCTCTCTGTGCTGAATGGAAATAGGAAAGGGAAGCATATTGTTGCTGGTGTGTGAATGCTGTAATTGGACATTCAGGGGTTTTGAGCTAAAGGTGGAAGAGGAATGGTTAAGGGAAAGTGCCACTGCACCTGCGCTCACAGACGCAAAGGGCAGAGCTGGGATTAAGCATGCATTGGCAGTCAGTTTTCTGTATGTGTGTGTTTCTGTAATGAAGCTGAAGCTTAAATACAACCAACACTTACTTATTGTGTCCTGCTGTCTTCACATATTCTTTGTCTGTTATGGTTCCTTCCACAAACACCACAGCAGTAGCCTCTCCAGCTTTCTGTTCAAAAGTTCAAAATCTGTTGGTGTTGCTGCTGCCAATTCAGCAGCAGCGAATTGTAACATTCTCCTCTGTAATTAAACTAGTTTAGTAGTTCATCTGTTGATTTAGCAGAATATTCTTGTAGCCTAGAAACTAGACGCCACCTAATGGCAGCAAATAGTTTTTGCTGCCCGGAAGGGTCTAGAGGACCTCGGTTGAAGTTTCCAAAAACCGGATGGGCCAATCAAATTGCAAAGAGGAGAGCCGGAAGTCTTTTTTTTTTCGGAGAGCCGGAAGTTGGAGGGCAAGCTAAAGCATTTCATGACGTCAGAGGCACGGCGCTTTCAGCAGTAAACGCACCATCATGGCGGCCGCTAACCCACAGCTCTCGTTCGAAGCTGCTTTGACCGCAGTACAAAGGTTTTCTTTGGGTCAAAGATGTTTGAGGAATGTGCCAACACACCAGCAGCCCTTAAACTCTTCTCACAGAAACGACAACAATCGCTGAGCTCCATTTTGCGCTACCACTCTTTGTTAGCCACTTTTAGTATTCTGCGGAGCTAACGTTCTCTTCCGGCGCTCTGGTGACGTAATCTTTGTCATTGCGTTGATTCGTCGTAGCGCTATCCAATAGCAGCTGAGGGATTTGAATGACAATCTGCCCCCCAGCCAACGGAGCTTCCGCAGACCAAACATCTTAAAGATCTGACGCGACCAGGCTAATATCCATGGTCAAATTAAAATTTTTACACACAGTAAGCCGTCATGTTGGAAGGACCATGTCTTTTGGTCACTCATGACTACCAGAACTCACAAAGATAATGCCAGATTGCACATCTTTGTTAAGAATTGGAACACACCACAGCAGCAGAACACCAGAATGCTCTGTCTCTATATCTTTACCATCATTAGTGTCCAGAGTTATTTTCCATCAAATATGTTCAAGTCATCAACCTGCTGCTGATTTACTTTGTTATGGAAACTTTGATGCAACTGCCCTGAGGAAAACTGGCAGAGACATGCCTGCCATGCTATCACAAGATGGACAATTAACATGCAATACACAATTTTAACAAATCCTAAACACAATATGGCATATTCTGACTGTATATAAATTATAAAAAATAATGTAATTGGATGAACAGTCTTTTCAAATATTTGTATTGAGTCACTGGTTGCCAATTATTTGAACAGATATTATTGCTTCCTTTTCTGAACAAAAAGTGCACACACTAAAAAGTAATAAGTGACGTGACATTTTTTTTTGACGGTCATTACTGGTGGAATGTAGATTTCAAACACCAACAAATGGCATAGATATCAGCTCTGTAGTGGTTCTGGCTCTTGCATCTGCAGCCACACAAGTCGCATGAAATTTGTGCACAAGACAAAGCCTTGCATTTTGTCTGTCACTGCATGTGTCAGGGTGATGGATGGTGGATGTGTGTTTCAGGATTACTTTTTATGAAATTTTTCGGGCCTTTGAAGCCCACAATCTTAGCAGAAAGTCTGGCCTGGATGAACCTAGTCTTTATTATTAAACACCTATGAGAGGTCTCGAGATGGTGCATATGGAGGTCTCACTCTGGCCGCTCTCATCACAAGTCCTGCACATTTGGAGATGAATTTTGAAAAAATCCACTCAGCACTAAACTGCAATTTTATGAATGGATACAGATGAAAGCAGAGCCACATTCGACACCCTTTATGTTCCCAAATGTCACTGCTTTTTGCTATTACTTTTTGGGTTCTTCAAACAACGTTAGTCTTTGAGGAGGAGTGTTAAAAATGGTAATACTTCTGGCAATGTGTTCCAGATTTGATGTTACATGTGAGGATTGGCTATAAATGAGGCTGTATTGATTTCACATGTGCAGTATAGTACCAGGGTTAGGCCTCAGCGCTGGAATGTGGTCCCTGGGATGTGCATGAAGGACTGGGGCTCTAGGGGCCAAGGGCCAGGCTCCATTGCACTGGGAGTTGTTAAATATACAATAAAAGCTTCATATCCACAATTATTCTGAGTTTTTCGATTTATAAATCTCAGGTCATACTCATGGTAGATGGCTTAAACATGGAAACGGGACTGCTGCTTTCCTGGTAACACATGGTACTTTTGAAGACCATGACCATAATCATGAATGTAATGTATAGCTTCAATATGGTTTCTTGATAGAATTTGGCACGATATTTGGTAGTAGATGGTGACATTGAGAGGTCAGTCTAAATCTCACACACTTGGTTAACTAAAAACATATAGAAATATTTAAAAAGTGACAGTGATTGATAATTTGAGAAAGACTTAAACAAGAAATAATCAAGCAATGAATTTAGCGATGACCATTTTCACCAAGACCTCGGCAAGTTAGGGCAGCATGATGTAATGATGGACACTACAATAGATCTATTAGAAAAAATAGCTAAAAATAGTAAAAAAAAAAAAACAGACAAAATAAAAAACTGAAGATGCTGATTCTGCTGTTATGTGTCTGTGTTAGGGGGAGGGGGATATTGAGTGACAGCATGTGGTATACAGATCCTTGTGGACTTGAATGCAGCTGTATTGAATGTGACACAGAGAAGCTTCTCTTGAAGTCCCCCATTGCAGAGAACAGTGAGCATGTAGCTCACGTTTGCGGCAGGATCCAACTGGCCTGTGGAGCTGGAAATGTTTACCATGGTGCACATGGCTAATTTGTGTGTTTTTATTTAGCTGTTGTGGTACTCTTAGTTATGAGGAGTAGCATGGACTAAGGGTGCAGCAGCAGTCCCCTGATGCTGAGAGAGTCACTGCAACAGGAAGCCTAAACAATTGCTGCTCATTAAAAGTGGTCTACTCACCTTCACCTTTTCTCCTCTGAAAGGTCCCTGAATGACCAGCTACATTTACCTCAACTCACCAGCTTTATTACTCACTGTGGTGATTCTCAAAGTCCTGCATAAAAGTGTCTTGATATTAGTTAGCGACAGTGAAATTCACTTTTTGCAAATAAAGTACAGAAGCTGTACACACGTGCCTCCTATGAATAACCAGTCAAGTATAATATAATATGTAATATATGTGCCCGAGAGGCATAAGCAGTGATACAACAATGTGTATTCTTTTTGAGCAAAGTTTGAACAAGTGAGCTTCTGGTTTGGAGGCTAATATTAAACCTACTGTACAAACAAAAAAGGGATAACAACAAAGTGTAGTTACAGTTGAAGATTTGTGAGTTATGTGCCAATAGTACAGATGCTGATATAACACTTACATGCATTGTATAACTTTACATATTTTCTATATTAATGTTGTCCCTTGACCTCTACAACATTAATAACCATTGCGTTGTTTCTGCGTGAGGCCAGCTGGTTCCTGTTCTTATGATGAATTGGATGATATTATTTTTCATTATAGCAATTATCTTTTCACTCACTCTCTAAGTGTTACAACTTCATTCATATGTTTTTTGTTACTGAACAATTTGACAAAAAAAAAACTTACACCCTTTCCCCAGCTGCTATGCACTGACTGAATTAACAGCACAGTGCGGCATGTCCCTGGAGTGGGTTTAATTGGGCTGTGAAACCAACGTGAGCAATGTTCCTGAACCCAATCAGGACTCCGGCTGAGGGACACGGTGTGATGAGGGGTTACACCAGGCCTCTCTGGATGGACAGGCTAGAACCAATAAACCTTCAAAATCGGGAGCCCGAGTGCTTTGTGTTTACCTCTGTGCTTTTACACGTGATGTCACCACACTGTAAAAAGACACAGTTCTCCGCGGCCCAGGCTTTTTGTTACTATTGAGAGAATAAACACGGGCTAAGTGCATGGAGGAGATGGAAGTGGTAGTTGGAAAGTGTTGGAAAGTGTTGGAAAGCGAAAGGGAAACAGGCTGCAGTGCGTGGTGTCTCCAAACTGTGGGAGAGGACTGTGGGGATCTGTAACTGTCCAGGTGCTGTGAGCCGAGCCCCAGTCTTCAACAGCTAATCCCTCCACTCTGATAAACACACCACACTGCCCTATAAATATTCAGCCATCTTGCCGTTCCTATGTTCCTGCCTTCAACAGAAACAAACTGTCCTGTATTAATGGTCCCCTTGGGGCCTTCACCCTGTGTCCACATGTGTTTGTCTTTGCTCTGTAGCGTGTGTAGTGCAACCTACTGTGAATTAATGTTGTAGCACTTAATCTTAAGACCTCATTTTAAGCTCAGTATCTAACACACACTAAGCTACTACTTATTGTGTGACCACAAATTATGTTCATTCATTCTTCAGCCTAATCCAATACAGGCAGCATGCTTTAGCCACTTTGTGTGTCAGTCAGATTGCACATTTGATTTTTGTCAATTAGTTGTAACCAGGCCCTACCCTGCTTAGCTTCTGAGGTCTGACGATCAGGAATCCACAAGGCATTACTGTTCACTGCCTAAGGCCAAGTCACAGAATTTTATTATCCAAAAAAATCCATATATAGTACATAGTATATGATATATACAGGACTGTCTCAAAAAATTAGAATATTGTGAAAATTGCACTGCATTGATGCAGTAATCAGTGCAAAAGGATTCCCA
>JAADKR020000021.1:5534218-5545253 GCA_011763505.2 Lythrypnus dalli
TTTGTTTTTTTAATTGCTATACAGAAAATAAAGAACTTTATCACTATATTCTAATTTTCTGAGACAGTCCTGTAATACACCTTTTACCTGTTCTAACTAAAGAATTTCTCACAGCCCCAGCAGAGCTCTGTGTGGTATAAGTGGATTGGCATGTGCACAGAGCAGTGAAACAGCTTGTGATTTACATGATATCTTCTTTCGAGGCATCTGTGTGGTTACGGCCTGTGTCTACCCACTGCCTCAACACCCCGGCACTGTACGATTGCAGGTTTATCCCTGGAAGTCAACAAACCTGCAAAGGCAAATGTATTAGCCTCCTACAATACTGTAAGATTTGCTTATTATTTATAACCTTTTTTGTCATAATATATGGAGCGCAGTCAACATTTTTTCTCTCATGTAATTTTAAAATATGTTGGCTAGCTTTAACAATTATTAACTACAAGTCTAAAAATGAATACAATTATTTACAAATTGGCAATGTCTCTCTGTGGCAGTCTGCATGATGTAAATATGTATATTGTTGGCAGTAATACCTTTTCCTCAACCGTCTGGTCAGCACCAGCTCTTCTTTTGGTATTAACCATCTCTCTTGTTTTCCATCACAAAAAAGCATTCAGGAGTTGAGTTTTGTTTAGAGCTGGTTTACCACAACAAATCATTTTACATATTATTGCGAAGTCTGAAGTGTTACTTTAAATGCAAATAGATTTAAACCACATTTTTCTTTAGTCCATGACAGATGATGAATTATGAAGCCTCCAGTCAAAGCCGTCAAACACAGTGAGGTTTTATGCCTCCCTTGTTCATACTCTGATGAGACCTCTGCTGTCTTGCTGCGTTCGCTCCCTGTACTTGCATGTTTCCTTGGCGAATTCTTTTATGAGTTTTTCTCGAGCCTCAAAGAAGTTGGCTCGGGTCGGTTTTCCCCAGCTCTTTCCCACTAATGAAGTGCACATTCTGCAGCAGATTTTGGCTGCTCCCAAGCCATCGCTTAATGGGAATTTCCCTTGCTTCCATGCACCCCTGCCTCCTTGCATCACCTCTTTGCCACTCTGAACTGTTTGTTGCACATGGGCCAGGGGACGTTTGATTCAAAGCCCTTTTTGTGCTTCTTGTTTGCCACTGTTGGGCTGCTTGGCAAAATCATGCATTAACTGTCCCAACTGCTGTGTCATCGACCTGACTTATTGCTGGACCGAGTGGCTCGAAACAGGATAAAAGTGTATGAACCCAAGCATTGACTGACGTTGAGCAATGAAAGAGTTATGTTTGAATTTCACACATCCAAGAAAAACACAAAAACATTAATTTACGCTTTATTTATTCTAGGCCATTTGTAATACTTTTCAAACTTGCTAAAGCTACAGACATTTCAATTCCCCAACTATGATGAAAGAGTGTTTAAATTAAATAGACTTTGATGGATGAGTAGATTTATACAGTAAGGGCTTGCTTCCATATTTATATAACAACTACTCTAAATTGGGCTGAGAGAGTTGGTGACAGAACCTGCTGTTTTGAAAGTCAAACCTACGAGTTGCTTGTCTTTATTCCTCTTGAAGCTTTTCCAGTACGCTGAATGTGTCATTTGCAAAGCATTGAATTATTTACTGCAAAATGAAAGCAAGAAAATTGTATTGGTCACCTCAGATCTCTGGGTCATTTCCTGAATCAGAGTATCTTTCTCTCTGGAGTTTGTTGCCTTTAAGTTATCTTGAGTTGTTGGGATCCTTGTAAAGATAGGTGCCTATCTTTACAAGGATCCCAACAACTCAAGATCAAGGAAAGAAGACATTATATTTGGCCCCGGGCTTTTCCCCAATAGCACTAAAGAAGGAGTTGAAAGTAGAAGACAAATTTGCAGTGTCTTAATCACTGGAAAATAATTGTATTCTGTTTTTTTTGCACAGCTCAGGAAGGATGAACTAGTCTACATCTTCAAATCAACCTTGAAGGCTCTATATGCTATCTGCGTTTTATAAGGGAAAATCCATCGGGACATGAAAGCTGGGAATATACTCTGCGACAGAGAAGGTCATGCGAAACTGGCTCAATCTGGTTTGGCTGGACATTTGATGGTGCACATTGGTTCCACTGGGCCTTCCAGTCTTTAAAAGTCAACATAATAAAGTCAGGTCTCCCTCCGAGATTATGGCATCATAATCATTTTGTCTGCGTAAGTTTCTCACTTTAAAATAAGCCAAATTAAATGGTTGCATCTTAGACACAGGGCTCAGTAATAACATTGTAACATTTTGCAGAGGTTTCCATGTTGTTGACATGAAAATACTAACCATGTTTGTAAGCAAATTACAGACTTTATACAAAGTTGACTCTTTAGTATAAGTCATATTACCATTAAATAAATGACATGGGAGTTCCGTCTCTATTTTATAAAATACCATTTTATAACACCGTACAAAGCTATTACCATGCTATTACCATGCAAATACTGTGCTGTAATGTAAAGTGGTGCCACTTAGACTAAAGACAGGTTCATGTTTAGTCCAAAGAATGCTGTTCGAGAAGCAGCACAACTTTGGCATCCCCTGGTAGGCTTTATCCTTGTCAGAATGTTGTATCATTTTAAATATTCTCTGCTGTGCCAAAGAGACAATGTGTGGGAGACGGACTAGAAGATTTAGGCTCATCTGGCTGGACACTTAATTCCCAACCGTCTTCTTTCCAACAGCAGTTTGTGGTTTAGGTGCATACTGACGGCATTTTACAGTTCCCACAATGGTGTGTCTTCATTGCCTTCATCATTCTGAATGTTCTCCATAATGATTGAGCATTACGTCCATGTGGAGGGCCTGGTGGGCAACCTCTGACCTCCTCTGGATGGGAAGCCAGTACAGGATTATGTGTGGCAGTGGGGCTGAAGCCAGATGACACGAACCAGTGAAAGGCATAGTATCTGTTAAATATGCAAATTTTACTATCGCAATTCAAGTCCAAAAGAGTCTTCCGAAAATGATTGGCACCAATAATAAACAACAGGTCAAATACTCTCAGCCATTCATTAAAAATTATTGTCGTTTGCTGGATTTTTAATTGTGATTTTCTTTTATTTATTTTTTCCTCAACACAGGCTGTTTGTAGCCAAGTGTTCAGGGGTCTCACATGAAGCTGCAAATTGTTATGGATTCCTCAGCAGTAATTTCCTTGAGCAAGTTATTGATCCATCCCCAGTTCCTGGGCTGAAGCATGTGGCCCTGAGTCAATTTATTTTCAACAGAATGGCAGAATTTGAGAATTTGGGCCAACTGCTTTATTTTAGTGTTGTGCAACTCATAGTGTAATGTCAGTAACAGCAGTATCTATTGCAATATTGTAAGCTGTTAAAATCACTTTTTCATATTTTATCTCGGTTTATTGTTCGAATTATTATTATTATTATTATTATTATTATTATTATTATTATTATTATTATTATTATCCTTTTTCAATCTTTGTTTTTTTTTTTTTAAACTGCACGTGAGTTTATGTATTTGATCAGTTCAGGAGAATGTGTGGTAGTAACAGGGAGCGACCATTAGTCCTCATAATTTATAAATGCCTGCTGCTCTCTGTTTGATCTCGACCTTTAGCCCCACTCCGCATTTGAGACAGTTTTCTCTCGTTCGACAGTCCGGAGTTAGAAACTAATAGGATTTGACGACACCTCTGGGAGAAGGCATTTGTGTCTGTCACTTGTTTTAAGTTCCTCCAATACAAGTTCAATGTCCAGTGTGATGAGTTCTGTCCTTTTCTGAACCAAACAGTTGCATGTACATGGCTGCTGGGTGGTCCACAGCATAAATGCCCTATAATTTACCTGGCTGCCTTGTTTCACTTTTTGGACATTTATCCATTTTTTGCTGAGCACTTGATGATTTAAGGACTTTTATAAAAAAAATGCAAGACCATGGCCCTTAGGAACCTGCACTGGCTGTGAGCAAGGCATTGGGAAAACATTGGAGCTATAAGAATGGTATTAGCCATTCAATTTAGTGTGACTGGAATATACATACGCCCCACATAATAAAACGGTTTATACCCCAGATTTAATACATAGAAATGAAAGAACAGGTTCATAGGGTGAAGAGGAGAAACATGGTGGACTATAATTTCTTTGTTTGATTCTGGCCAGCGAGTCTACAAGTTCATTATTTCTGCATTAAGGCTTCAGGGAGGGGTATGACTGAGGGTGTAAAAGTGATGAGTTTCTGAGGTTCATCCTTGATCTAATTTAAAGACACACATTGTGTTTTGTTTGATCTGATCCCATTTTTCACAGTACAGCAGATCTCTGAACAAAGAGTTTTCCAAGAGTACTCTAGTTATTCTCTCAAAATGGTAAGAAGTTAGCCTGGCCGCGTCAGACCTACATCCTCAAGGTGTTGGGTCTGGGGAAGCTCTGTTGGCTGAGTGGCGGGAGATACGGTTGTCATTCAAATCCCTCAGCGTGCTATTGGATAACGCTACGACGTATCAACGCAATAAAAAGGATTACATAAACAAAGCGCCGGAAGAGAACTTTAGCTCAGAATGCTAAAAGTGGCTAACAAAGATTGGTAACGCAAAATGGAGCTCAGCTCAGAAGAATTTAAGGGTTGCGGGTGTCTTGGCACATTCTTCAAACATCTTTGACCCAAAGAAAATCACAAGCATTGCTGAAAGCGTCGCACCTCTGACGTCATGAAATGCTTTAGCCAGTCCTCCGATTCTCCGGCTCTCCTCTTTGCACTTTGAAGGGTCCGTTTGGTTTTATGAAAAATTGAAGTGAGATCCTCTAGACCCTCTCGGGCAGCAATAACTATTTACATTAGGGGCCGTCTTGTTTCTAGGCTAGTAAGAAGTAGCAATCAAAGTAGTTCCAACAGTTAAAACAACCCATATAAAAATAACGCTCCATTTTCTTTAATTATCAATAATAAAAACATATTTTGAATGGTTTTAAAATAAATATAAATCGCTTATCCCCCTTTTAGACACAGCAGAGTGTGTGAGAGCAGAAGTGAGACATATGGACATAAGCCAGGTTGGAGGAGATGTTTCTATACAACATTTTTACTAGAATAAATTTTCTTTGTTGGTAGGAATAGACTAATAAAACAGTGTTGTGGATGAAACTGTGTATGCCAGGTGGCTGCTGGATGCAGCTCATCTTACAGATCTTTTTTTCTCACTTAAACCTCAGTGCAGCTCTATAAAAAAGTTGTGGTCGGAAGCTCGAAAGTGTTTGTGCCAATGCTTGCGCTTCAATCAAACAGCAAACCTTCACATATGTGCAAATTTATCCAATTTGGTTGCCAAGAGCAAACAGGGCTAAGTCATGACTCGACTGAATTAGATCATTTCCCATTGTTAGTCTAATTTTCAGAGGACAGTGCATTGGTAGGAAACCCAGTCAAACGTAATGAAGAAGAGAGCATTAAACAAGCTAGTCACAAATGACTTGCTTTGTAGTTTTATGCGATTGAATATTTTAAAATCTTGTTTGACTGACATTTGCATTGCACATCCAGACCACTGCTGACTAAAACTAGGAATTCCAACCATATAAGTCCAGTGCTCAGGCCTCTGTACTTGCTTTCTGTGGTACAGAGAATAATTTAAAACAGTTCTGTTGTGAACTCCTCACTAACAATGGCAATAAAGTGAATTCTGATTCTGATTCTGCTTGTGTAGTCTTTTAATAATCTAGCACTAGAATGCATCTCTTTACTTTATTGCTCTGACATACATATGAACCATCTCAGGCTTAGCAGGTGGTCTCCTGCTGGTGCTCAGTGTTAGGACTATACATGGTGAGGCTGCAATCCAATTTTATGCATCCAAAATCTGGAACAAATTTCCAGAAGGTGTGAGATAGGCTGCAACTTTGACAATGTTCACATCACGACTGAAAACAGTTTTTTTTTAGCTGTGCATTTCAAATGAATTGAAATAAATACATCAAATATAAAATAAAAAGGGAGAGAATTGAGACACAGCCTTAATCTACTTAATGAATGATTAGATGTATGATTTCTTATTATGTTTTATTATGTTGTATGAGTTTAATCTGTAGATTCTTGTAAATATATGTAACTGTGAAGCATTTTGTATTGCCTTGTGTATTTATTGCGCTCTCTATATAAACCTGGCTGCCTTGCATGCGGTCATTATGTCTTTGAGTTGGGGTCATTGCCTACACCAGTGTGAATGTGGTGTGACTATGTTGCAATTGTTTGGCA
Source organism: Lythrypnus dalli (assembly GCA_011763505.2). Lineage (NCBI taxonomy): Eukaryota > Metazoa > Chordata > Actinopteri > Gobiiformes > Gobiidae > Lythrypnus > Lythrypnus dalli. The sequence continues at coordinate 5,540,443 of JAADKR020000021.1, forward strand.
GAGGTCGAAGTATTTTTTAAGCAGAGTGCCAGTCTGTCCTGAGGCAGCTGTAGCTACAGAAGCACTTTAACACCATGCAATATTATTGACAATTTAATGAATACTACTACAGTTTCCGGATAAAAACACAGTCTGAGTAATAAGGAAATAAAAGAGTACAACCTCTCCTTTGAAATACATCATTAAACTATGTATCGTTGAGCATGAGCAATGCCCACCCGCCTGTAGCACCATCATGGGAAGAGTGTCTCACAATGATGCATGAGTGAGGGAGTTATAAACAAATGACGCCGATGATCTTTAAATGTGGCTGTTCTTCATGTGGTCAGGGCACTGGTACTAAGGGCTTACTGTTCTCTCATATCCATATGCAATCACTGAAGCGCTCTCAGCATGAGCCGCTTTTATTAGAACACATAAAGTAAACAGTCTCACCGAGTGTTTTTGATAAATGCAATTTGCTGCTACGCTCCTTTCCAGGCTGCATCTTGTGTTTGGCCTGCTGTAAGTTAATTTGCCAGATCAACTGAAAAAACAGAGAAACCTAATAGAAAACATTGCCCTGGCATCCACTGTACATACCAGTGGCTGCCTAAAGAATGGAGGTTCTTTGATGTGGTGGTGGCAAGGTTTCAGTTTGAAACTTAGTTTCCATAAGAAGAACACACTTTTCCGTTGCCTTTATTCTAATTTCCTTTTGATTATTGTTAAATTCATCAACCTACCATATTTGACCACATGTTTTGTCTTGAACCCTGGTGAGAATGGTAACTCAAGTGGCTGCAGCTACTGTTATTGTAAAGGGAAATTTAATTTGTTGAATAAATGTGAAATATTACAGTGAAGCAGCTGCAAATCTGCTCGTCCAAAAAAATATTTCTTCTTAACTTGAAACGATGAAAGTTCAGAAGGAACAGCTACAATACTGAAATTATTGAACGCTCATTGAATGCTGCCGATTTCTCTCAGTCAATCAATCAATCAATCAATCAATCAATCAATCAATCAATCAGTCAAATCAAGTATATTTTGTATAGCCTAAATGCATTGTCAAAATGTACAAACCAGGGCATCTCTGTCCTTAGAGTCTTCATGCCGGCAAGGAAAACAAAACCTAGTGGGAAAAAAAACCCTTGGGTGAACCACAGTCAGAAGAGAATCCCCTCCCATGGATGGACAGGCAGAATAAACCTCATGACTACTTGCAGTCCATTTGAAGAAGAGCCTGAAGACTGTGGAGCTGATGTCCTGATGGTTGGTTGTCACTGAAGACTAAGAGGCTGTTGTCCGGTTGGTCGGTTATCACTGAAAACTGTGGAGCTGATGTTCGGCTGGTCTGCTACCACTGAAGACCGCGGAGCCGAAGTCCAGCTGACCGGTCATCACTGGAGCACTGGCAGCAGCAGAAAGTTGTCTGAAACAGATACCACTCCCCAGGGGGGAGTGGGACAGGGGAAACCATGTGAATAGTAATGAACAGACTAAATGTAAATGAAATACTGCTACAATTTAAAGACAGAGTTTATGAAGTAAGAAGAACAGGAAGACAGGACTCAGTGCACAATACTCCCCACAGTATTATTACTTTTAGGGCACCTTTAGGCTGTGGGTTAGAGGTCGAGCTGACCAAACTATAGGCTAATACGAAGAGGAATGTTTTAAGCCTTGTCTTGAATGTACAAAGTGTGTCTGCTTCTTTAACATGAGCTGGAAATTGTTCAGAGCCGCAACTAACGTTTAATAGTATGTCTACTCTGAAAATTAGGACTGAACAAGGACTGATTTCAGGTACAACCAGGACTAAAACAGACTTAGGCTGCGCACCTTTTGCTAGATAGAACTGTAAGAAGTGGTCAAAATAAGTGCATGTGGTTCTAAAACCAAAGGATAGATGCCCGGCTCAGTCAGATGTGACTTTTTCACCAGTGAAAGGTCCTGGTATAGTCTTGGTTCGAACATGCTTCAGGCCTGGATCCAAATATGTCCTCATTTACCCTTTGTCCTGAATTAACATGTCCTCTCCTTGTTTAGACCTTGTTAAGTCCTCCTCACATTCACATTAAATATTAAACTGAAATTGAAAACAAAGAAAATGCTGTATTTTTGGAGAAATTTGGTTTGTTGGATCCAAACATCGTTTTGGCACTGTGTTGCTGATCACCAAGCTTCTTGTTGTGTGGTGAAAGTAATAGTCATCTGTGCAAATTAATGGAACAAAGACAGAATGCTATTATACTAATCCAATTAGATTACTTTTTGCAAACATTATTTTGAGTTTGTCTTTATTCTCTATTGTGAAAAACTAAGTGGGTTAGAACTAAACAAAGCGTATTCATCCTTGTGAAAAACTGAAGTACTTATACTAACTAACATGTACCGGTAATCAGATCCCTGTTTAAATAAAATAATTTAAAAGTAAAACGTCTTCAGAAGTTGGATTCCTAAAATAGATCTGCTAAAAGAACCTAAAATGTAAAGCAATGAGCTGATATAGAATTTGCTTTGGCCTTTTTACTTAGTGCTGTATTCTTAAACTCACTCCAGTTCAACCTCTTCCATCACAATTTATTTAACCTGTGAGTTCAACTCATTAGGCTACACTGCTTGTCACTTCAGCGTATTGAGATGGATTGGCTGTATAAATACACTGTCAAAATCTTGCTACTGCTACTTTTGCTATGTATATTACTCTCTTCCAATCGACATGGACACCAAAAGTAGGTTCCTTTATTTTCTCTGGACTGGGATGCTCACTTGTGGTCATAGGTTGCACGTTTATGGTAATCCAAGCGCTTGAATATTTGGGTTGTATCTATTGCTTTTGCCAAAGGAAGACTTGGACAGACCTCAGATGTCTACTGCCAGTAGCATCATTTCAACTGCACTTATTTTAATATGAGCCTGACATGATATTGCTCATTCAAAGTTTCAGAAGGGAGAGAATGCCGAATTGAATGCAAACAAGATTTGCTTTTCTCTTGTAAGGTTTGGTATATGTTTATGATTTCAACATTATGTATTTAAAAGAGACATGTTGCTTTTTTCTGACATTTCATGATCATTTACGACACATGCCAACAGTATTAAACACTTTAATCAGTGCAAGGGCAATCTTGATCTAAAATGACTTAAAAGTAGAAACAAGTCATTTACTTTCAGCCCAAAGCCCACAGAATTGATTCAGGCCTAAGCAAACGTCACAACAGAAATCACCAAAACACTTCCTCCATGTATTAGATCCATGGGAAGACAGTCTGGGTCTGTGCAGTTGAGTTTGCATTTCAAATTCGAGATTAGAGGTGGGACAAACAAGCCCAAAGTGAACCAATCAGAGACACTCTCAGATCAGATGTGACATAAGCACTACTGGTAGTAATTAGTGTGTCGTCCACAAACAAACAATGCACACAGTCGAGTAAATGCTCTGGTTAACAATGCGTTTTTTGTTTGTTTGTTTTTTTTTCAGAAGAATTTGAGGAGGCGCAATTGCGAGTACAAAGACAAGTCCAGCTCATTCAAAACAGTAGATAAGACAGTGTTAAAACATCACTTTGTTGTGGTTGTAGTTGTTATGTTTACTAGAGAATGGCCATGATGGAAAATTCTGGCATTGAAATGTACGCATCGCAAACTCCCGCCTCTCGTGCTTTAGGCAGGGCTGGGAGTTGGGACGCAAGATTGGTGCAGTCCTGGTACCTTTACTACACAGGGCAATATGTATAGATGACCACTGTCAGACCGATAAAAGCCAAATAAGATACATTTATCTTGAAATACATCACCAAACGTAAATGATTGTTGAAATTTTCATATTTATACCACCTCAAAATTTTCCCTGGATGAACACAGAAAGAAATCAAAATTAGCCCAGCATTAGCACTATTATGATAACAATTGCTACATCTAAAAATGGCCAAATAAAGTAATGCAGGTCTTGGTTTCATCTTGTGGAAATCTCTTTAGATTTTTGACCAAACCCCTATTGATAGAAACGTCAAAAGACAACTTGACGAGTTTATTTCACAATGCCCTCTGATGTCCCACCGTAGAAACATTTTGTGTGTGTTTATTGCATTCATCCAATCTTTTAACTTAAGCCCAGTTTGTGCAATAAACATGTGACATGTGGTTACTTTCTGCTACATCTTATTCACACTGCACCTTTGCCTTCCATGTTTGCAGTCCATGGTTTTACTCAATCTGTTTAGCCATCACAGCCTAAATATAGCTCTTTCTGTTGTCCCACCTGCCAAAATACACCAGCTCTGCTTCCTTAACGTTGCACTGTGGACGGTGTTATGGAATTGCAGTGGAAGGAGAAGCAGAAATGACGCTGTCCCACACACACTCTCATGTTTTTGGAAGCTGTGAAATCACTGCAGGGAGCTGTTGTGAGCCGCTTTGTGCTTACACTGCATGATCATCATCATCAAAGCTGCGGCCCTGACGGTGTCGCCCCCTCCACCCAGAGACACTGTGCCACTGAACTGTCTACAGTCTTCACGGACATTTTTAACACTTTCCTGGAGTCATGCCATGTGCCGGGCTGCTTCAAGTCCTCAACCATTGTTTCTGTCCCCAAGAAACCGAACATCACAGGACTAAATGACTACAGATCGGTGGCGCTGACGTCTGTAGTCATGCAGTCGTTTGAGCGCTTGGTTCTGCCCCATCTCAAGAACATCACTGCCCCCCTCCTGGACCCGGTGCAGTTTGCTTACAGAGCCAACAGGTCTGTAGACGACGCTGTCAACCTGGCCCTCCACTCCATCCTGCAGCATCTGGACTCCCCAGGAACCTACGCCAGGATC
>JAADKR020000021.1:5560621-5572983 GCA_011763505.2 Lythrypnus dalli
GGTCTTCCATTTCCTCAGTATGTCCCTAACAGTCAAAACAGACAACTGAAATCTTTGAGACAGCTTTCGGGATCCTTACCCAATCCATGATGTTGAACAATCGTTGTTTTCAGGTCATTTGACAGCTCTTTTGAGACTCCCATGTCACTACACTTCAGAGAAGATACAAAGAGGAGGAAAAGCCTGAAAAGCAGGAAAAGCACTTGTGTATGAAGGTCAAGAGTCAATGAGCTGACCAAACCAGTTTTGAGTTCCAATAATTAGTGCTAAAGGTTTTGAAATCAATAAAATTACATTTATGCCCCTCCCTAATTTTGTTTAAACAATTATTGTACACTTTCTGTAAATCCTATAAACTTCGTTTAACTTCTCAAATATCACTGTGTTCGTCTCTTATGTGATATATTTAACTGATTTATTTATCCAAAGAACCAATGATTTATAAAGTAAAATCATGAAAATTAACATGGTTGCCTAAACTTTCGCACCCCACTGTATAGCAGTCTCCATATCCTACACATGTAGTGTGTGCAATCGCATCATTGGGGATCTTGCATCTCAACTACTTGTTTTATTTCTTGCAATCATTAAAAAAATATGTTTTTGGACACTGAACTAACAAGTCAATTCTAATGCTAATAGTTGATAGGCTACTATAAATAACATTTATGGTACCCTGAAAGTTATAAAAATATGGGGAAAAAATAATAGAATCAATGACATCTTCTGCCACTAGATGGAGTTGCGAGCTACATCTCGTAAAAGGCTTACATCCATACGCCACAGTGTCTTTCCCTCATTGAATGGAATGACCATTCTGTTGTGATATTTCAGTATTACCGTAGTTTCAGTTTCTTTAAATGTTTAAAGGATAGAAAAACAAAACAAAACATCGATACAAAGAAGACTGAATTGAAAAGTTTTTCCTTGACTCGGGTATAATTGAAGGATTTGAAGAAAACAAGCTAAAAACAGCTCAGACAATGGCACAGATTGGAGCATTATTGTATTATAAAATTATAATTAAATATTTTAGAATAGCATTGGCAACTTTTGCAAATTGCCATCTAGTGTTTACTACTACTAATGATTTCAAACAAGATTCTGTCCCTTTAAAGATGTGGATATGAAACTAAGACATTAATACCACTAAAATATGTATATTTTGCTTTGGGTTTTTAGTGTCTAATCTTAGCTGGCATTATCTTCTAAAGTAATATTAGCATAAATTAGTCAGATCTTTTTAATAGCTGCATGTACCTATAACTGAAGTAAAGATACTGTAAAGTGGCAGTGGCAGTGGGCATGGTGTGATGTCCTTCTGTGAGAGGAAATTTAATTGGAAGTAGTAATGGTAGCAGATGGGCCAGTTTCCGGATTCCCTGTCATGGTTGGAATTTCAGACTACACAGACTGGCTCTTCGACATGCTCACCCTCCCCTCATTCCTGCCATGAAAATTTGCTCACCAGATTAACAGAACAATAGCAGCCCAGGGATGGGATAAGGAAGTGTTTATCTGACTATGACTATGAAGTTCACACAGTTAATATTTTGCTTCACTTTTTGCTGTCTTCTCTTGTTACTGCACATGTCATCTTTACATGTCTTAATTCTCACATGTTTCGTGTGTTGTCAATTTTTCTTTTTGGCAGCATGTTTAAAACAATTCCCACAAAAGGCTAATATAATCTCTTGGATGGTGGATGACAAATATAGTGACTGGTTGAAGAAGGGCTTGGAGGAATGATTGTTCATTCCTTACTGTACCCAATAACACTTGGGTTGGGGAATACAGTGCAGTCCTCTGTTTTAGACAGACTTAAGAATTGGAGTTTAAGCTTTGGTGATGCATGTTTATGGTACATTAAGGTCTGGAAATTGAATCATGGAACATTTGCATTCCCTTGTCAGACCATTCTTCCAGATGCTCCTACAATCTTATAGTGATGGGATTTATGGCTCTTTTCTGGGAGCCGAGTTTTTGAGATCTGTTTATTTCAATGAGCCATTCAAAAGACTGGCTCTTTCATATTATTTCAGACCTGATAGCTAACTGGCATACTTTTTGAATCAAATGATCAACAATTATAATGGGACTGATTTTATGCTTTGAAAAACATGCATATGAATACAATTTTGCATCACAAATAATGACAAGAGGCCAAGTCTGTCATCAAATCCTTTTTGGTGCAAAATGCTTTCACTTATTTTGCCTACTCTGTTGTTGGGCTGATTCTTGAGTTTGTTCTGGGCAATTCTGTACAAAATTGACACAAAAAAATTGAACTCTATTCATAACTAAGATCTGATATGAAATGTTCACTGTAAAGACCCATTCAAAAGAGCTGACGGGGTCATGACCGTCACATCATTGCAAGCTTCAGTCTGTACAATAGGTGAACACTCGGTTAGTACTCAGTAATGGCTTTCCATACTGTTGTTTGAACTAGCACATCAAAGTTTGCAAAAACTGATTAATATATATAAATAAAAGTTAAAAATTGCATAATTAAATCGAATTGCCTTTTATCCAGCATCATTTCTACATGCATGGAAAGTTTTAAACAATTACATTTTCGTCCACTAGAAGACTTATATTGCATTGCAAGCTTAGAACTATAGGGATTTCTCTGCTCTAAAACATGGCTGTATTTTGAGCAGCAGACCTGTGTTTGATGTAATTGTTATTGTCTTTCTCACACAGTCAAATAAAGTGAGAAAGGCACTTTAGGTTCAGTTTTATATTCTGAAACACTGAAACAACAGATGGCGGTTTTTGAGACGTAATTTTAAAAGACCTATAGCAAGTTTGTCTGGGTTTGATTTGGGTTTGACTTTGCATATTCTTTCTCAGTTCTCAGTTTAAAAAAAAAATCCTCCAGCTATTTATTCATGACCAAAATCCTAGCTGAAGTTTGAGAGATCGGTAGAGGACAAACTGCACTAATGGGACAATATAAAATACATTTCAACCACATTGCTCATTTGAATTATATTGTTAATCTCTGGAATCAACAGTTGTGGTTACAGTAGTATTCAGCTACTTGTACACGGGGATCTGCTCACTGCTCACACACACTGCTCTTTGTGGGGGAGAGTGTGTGTGGAGGGGCTGCTGATGTGTAGGTGGTGAAAATGGGCCTTCAGTGAGATGACAGTAATAAATTCACTCACTTTAGGCCCTGCTGATTCCTCCATTAATCAGTTTTATTGATAAAGTGTTAAGCTTACAAACCCCCGAGTGGCCATGACAAAGTGGCTAACACATTTCACAGGTCTCACTAACTAAAATCACACAAACACAAGAGTCGTAGCAGGACTGATGTGGTCTGACAGCTCGTAAGTAGACTTGTTGATATTTTGAGGTCTATGTCACTAACACAAATTGTCTAGCTCCAAAATGTCCCAGTTGAGTTCAACTAATTAGGCCGGACTCCTGAATGCTTTGATGTAAGTCAATGATTAGAGATTATTGGGAAGGTTTCTGTCACATCTCCAGCTCCTCACCCAGTAGTTTTCCCTCGGTCAAGCCCACCTAATCAGTCAATCACCCCACACACCTGAAGCTCATCACTCATTAGCCCCAGTATATAAGCCTCAGCGCCACATTCACAAGTTGCCTGATTGTCTTCGCATATGCAAGCCCTTTTAGCATTCAAAGCTGGACTGATCTTCCGTTGTTGACCTGTTCCGTTTCTGCCTGCTTGTCTTGCCCTTGAACTGACTACAAGGTATCGACCCGTTTCTGCTGAGACCTTGTCTGCTTGTCTGATCCCTGGCTACCAACCTCGCCTTCTGTCCCTGACCATGAGCTGTCAATCTGTGAGATTTCTGTCTGCTGGCTTCGTGAACTCTGGTCTGCCCCTGACTCTCCTTTTGCCTGTCCCCTGGTTGTTGTCCACCTTCTGTGCTGCTGAACTATTACATGCACTAGTGCCTTGTGGCTTAGAGGTAGCATTGCTGACTGCCACGCAGGACACCTGGTTTCAAATCCCAATGGGACCAATTTCATTGTATTCTATTTTCTTCAGAAAAATAAAGACTGTTGAAAACTTCTACATGCATCCTCACATCTGGGTTCTTAACTATGCTATGGGGTGTGACAGTTTCTTTGAAATAAGAGCCTTGCACCAAAGTTCCATTAACATTTCATAGACCAATACCATTCACAACATTCAATCTCAAATTAGAATATTCACCTCTGTATTTTTGTATCCTTTGTGATTCATTCCATGTTTTAAATCCCAAAAAATCAAGCTTCAAGTTGATTTTATCTTGAGGTTGATAAAGATGTTAAAAAAAAGAACATTCACCACATTTTGAGAAATCACCAGCTTCCGTCAATGGTCAAAAAATGACCGTTAGTATTCCAAAGAAGGGTTATGTCGCAATAAATAGCCCGCACTTAAATCTCTTATCACATTCTGAAGGTGGGGATCTAACTTTATTGACTGCCGCTTTGACCTACAAGAGTCAGCCCGGTTTCTCCAGCTCCTTATCTCTGAGTCTCTCCTCTCCTTACTCCCTTATCAGTCATCCACTCTTTTCCTGCGTCCTCCCCTGTTACAGCCGCCATAATAATCTACCCCCCTTTTTCACAGCGGGGGAATGCCAAACGTGTAGCCCTGCAGATGACCTTTCAAGGAGGTCATAAATTCACCAATCAGAGATAATGCTGTGTGCAGAGCAATACAACAAGAGAAATGAGGGGATGGTAGCTGGGTCGTCCATCACAAGTTTCAGTACAAATTGTAGCTCTAAATTGCAGAAATATTTAGATGCAAGACTATTTCTCAAAACTTAAATTCAAGTCATATTTTAGTGTCACAAGAGGTACACAGTGGTGCATAAATTAGCCAAAATATGTCATCTGTGTATCATTTGCTTGCAAAGCATAATCTAATAACATTTAATGAAATAGCCAAAGTGTTAGTGAAAATTTGTCTTTGGCTCACCATCCACTACTGTTGTTGATGTAGTGGATGGTGGACTAAAGACTAATTTCCACTGAGGTGGACAAGTCAAAGTAATTGCCCTTGGTTTGAGTGGTAAGTAGATAAAATCTACATCTAAAAACTATTGTTTCATTGCAAAGCGTCATTGCGCTTAAAATTACATACAACATCTCAATTCACTCAAAATAAGATTTTTTTTTGTTAATCTACTTTTTTATTTAGCTAAGTTAAATGTATTCAAAATGTGCAGTTTTCTCTTTATTGCAACATTTCCATTGGATTGTACTGTTTCGTAATTCTACTATGATTTAAAAGAAAATAAAGCAATGCTAACTGGATACTGCAATGCTTTCAGATAGATAGATTAAAGAGAAATTTGAGGCTTGCTAAACGTATATGCACTGCACATATAAAGGGCACCTTGAGTTGGGTCTAAGTGACTTTTCCACTGGCCTCTGTGTGGCTCTCTCAGGCACGCACCGGGAATGACTGGGCCTGCGAATCCTAATGATATCTTTAGCTTGTGTGAACGTCTGAAAATGCAGACACATAACACGGTGGCCTGGTCTCACTGCACCAAAGTCCAGTCTCCTGCAGCCTCTATACATCACAACTGCCGCTCCCAGATAATGTTATCACGGTTGATAACTGGTTCTGACCTCACATACTGGGCCACTGGTTTTACTGCAGCAAATGAGAGAGATGCCTTTCCCTCACACTTAATCTCTATCCATCCTACCCTCTAACCCCTGTCTGTCTGAGTGAGCCAGACTGAAACACACATGGACCACAGCATTAAAGCTCTCATCACCACTGCGCCGCGTCCCAATCAGCCACTGACGGCCCACTACAATCCCCAGGGCTGCCCGCATTTACCCCCTCTTTCGCTCCCCTGGGCTCTGTTTGGATAGTTGCTGATTTCATTCCATTCATATTTTAGCAAATTAGGGGGGCTGAAATCATGGGGCCTTGTGTTGCCGTGCCGTGCCAACCTAACAGGAGCCTAATCCCCAGTTTCAAAGTTTGGCTGTTGGCATGTGTCATTATGGGATACGGTGGCCGCTGTCTGAACTTAGCCCCCCTCCCACTTGGTACCTGAGGTGACAGAAAGTTGACTTCAGCTGCAAAAAGGGGGAGTGTGTGGGTTGTTGCCAATCACCAAATGATATGAAAAAATCTTTGGAGTCAGTTCTGGATGGGTGCTTTTTTGTGGGAGAGGGCTATAAAAATGGCAGATGGTACAAACCCCCAAAGCAGAAAAGCTAGCACGTTGTGTAAATCGTAAATAAAAACAGAATACAATAACTTGCAAATTCTTTTCAACCTATATTCAACTGAATACACTGCAAAGACAAGATATTTAATGTTCAAACTGAGAAACTTTATTTTGTTTTGCAAATAATCATTAACTTAGAATTTAATGGCAGCAACAGACTGCAAAAAAGTTGGCACAGGGGCATTTTTACCATTGTGTTGCATCGCCTTACCTTGGGGAGGCCAATTTTTGAAGCTTTTCAGGTGGAATTCTTTCCCATTTTTGCTTGATGTACAGCTTAAGTAGTTCAACAGTCAAGGGTCTCCATTGTCGTATAATACTCTTCATAATGCACCACACGTTTTCAATGGGGACAGTTCTGGACTGCAAGCAGGCCAGGGAAGTACCTAACACTATTTTCTACAAAGCCACAGTGTTGTAAGTGTACAGTGTACAGAATGTGTTTTGGCATTGTCTTGCTGAAATAGACGTCGCTTGGATGGCAGCATATGTTGCTCCAAAACCTGTATGTACCTTTCAGCATTAATGGTGCTTTCACAGATGTGTAAGTTACCCATGCCTTGGGCACTAGCGCTCCCCCAGGCCATCACAGATGCCGGCTTTTGAACTTTGCGCCTATAACAGTCCATATGGTTATTTTCCTCTTTGGTCCGGAGGACACCACATCCACAACTTCCATAAACAATTTGAAATGTGGACTCATCCGACCACAGCACACTTTTCCACATAATAATAATAATAATAATAATAATAATTAATAATGCTTTTATTTATATTTTCCATTCCAGCTGGAATGCTCATAGCGCTCTTACATGTGTATATTATTCGTTCGCTCCAGAACTTAGTTCTGGTAACTTAGTAGCACAGCTGCCCTGGGGCTAAACTTATGGAAGCGAGGCTGCCAATCTGCACCATTGGCCCCTCCGACCACCACCGACCAATCACTCACACACACACCATTCACCTGTCACCTGTTAGCATTAGTCCAGGAGACGCTAGCATGAGTCCAGGAGCCGCTAGCATGAGTCCAGGAGCCGTTAGCGTTAGTCCAGGAGCCATTAGCGTTAGTCCAGGAGCCGTTTGCATTAGTCCAGGAGCCGTTAGCGTTAGTCCAGGAGCTGTTGGCATTAGTCCAGGTGCCGTTGGCAGTAGTCCAGGTGCCGTTGGCATTAGTCCAGGAGCCGATAGCATTAGCACAGGAACTTCTGTCAATTAGTCCATCTTAGATGAGCTCGGGCCCAGAGAAACCGGCGGCGTTTCTGGATGTTGTTGATAAATAGCCTTTTCTTTGCTTTAACCTTGCACTTACAGGTGTAGCAACAAACTGTAGTTAATGGCTGGAGGGTTCCTCAGCCCATGTGGTGATATCCTTTACACACTGATGTCGGTTTTTGATGCAGTACCACCTGAGAGATCGAAGGTCACGGGCATTCAATGTTGGTTTTCAGTCTTGCCCCTTACGTGTAGTGATTTCTCCAGATTCTCTGAACCTTTTGATGATATTACGGACCATAGTTGGTGAAATCACCTCACTAAATTCTTTGCAAAAGCTCGTTGAGAAATGTTGTTCTTGAGCTGTTAGACAATTTGCTGACGCATTTGTTCACAAAGTTGTGACCCTCGTCCCATCTTAGTTTGTGAATGACTGAGCATTTCAGGGAAGCTGCTAATATACCCAATCATGGCACCCACCTGCTCCCAATGAGCTTGTTCACCTGTGTTCCAAATAAGTGTTTGATGATCATTCCTCAACTTTCTTTTTCTTGTCTTTTTTGTCACTTGTGCCAGCTTTTTTGAAACATGTTGCAGGCATCAAATTCCAAATGAGCTCATATTTGCAAAAACAACAAAGGTTAACTGTTCAAAAGTTAAGTATCTTGTCTTTGCAGTGTATTCAGTTGAATATAGGTTGAAAAGGATTTGCAAGTCATTGTATTCTGTTTTTATTTGCGATTTACACAACGTGCCAACTTTTCTGGTTTTGAGGTTTGTAAGATTACTGATGGTAAGTGGTGGATTGAGCTCTACGGGGGGCTGATATGGGAGTTGGGAGGAGTTATATGCACAGATGATTTGTTTTTGCTCTGAGGAAAAAACTTTAATCGCTTAGACTTGTGGGAAACATTAGTAAATATAGTGTAGATGTGCACCTTATGTATTGGTATACCAATGGCATTCAATGACTTGTCAATATGTGCATTTTAACATAGAGTATATAAAAAAAACAAAACACTATAAACATGTTTCACCTCCATCTTTAAAAAGCAATGTAATCAAGTTTAACCTTGAAGTTTAGATTCCATCCCTTAATGAACAGAAACATGTCAGAATCACAAGCAATCCAGGACTAATCCGAAGAAAATAAAAAATCCAAACCAATCAAGATTAATAGAGGACTAACTGAGACATGTTTTTCACATAGATGCGGTAGAAATGGTAATGCATTTGGAAGTCTGTGTAGGTGTTGACCTTGTTTTAAAGTTTGTTATAGCGTTACACATATAGAAGGAAGCAGTGACTTCTGATCCATAGAAAGGCCATAATTGCGGTCATCTTCCAGATTGACTTTGTCATTTTTACAGCTCCTCTACATGGTTCTCATGAGCACCCTGCCAAGAGAGGCTCACTGGGGCCTGTGCACTTAATGATTTCAGACACTGGCTCTGTGTGCCCCGCTGCACTGTCCATGCCAGAGCTGTCTGTGCGTATGCTGTCCATGTGTATGTTGGATAGGGCTGCTGCAGTTATTATCAGGATAATCCCAAAATTGGAGACAATATTAAAGCGAGGCATGTCATTCAAGGGCAGGATTTTGTCTGTGTATTGACTACCGTCGTTTCCAATTAGACTAAACATTTCCTCAAAGCTCCGTAGATCATATGGACTAACACGCTTCTATTTACATGAGCACGGCAGACAGGCTGACCGTTTTTAAATTAAATTCTAGACAAGACACAGGCCCTCTAAGTTTTTACACCACTGAATGAAATGTTTAGCTTTAGCAAAGTTTATACTATGGGGACTCACAGCAGGTAAAACTATTTATTTTATTTTATATTTTATGTTTAAGTTTTAGATCAGTTTGCTCTCTAAACATGTGAACTTTTATCGGAAAACAAATAAATTACTTACTCTATACAATAAGGTGTTTATTTATATGCACATTTTCCACAATGTTTCTTCAATTAAATGCATGGTATTTTCAAAATACAATTTTCTCACATTGTGATAATTACATTTCAAAAGTAGCTCCTGATAAATTTCTTTTATTTTTATTTGTTTTAATGATTTGTTGATTAATTACAAGCCTCTTAAAAAACAAAATAAAATATCCCAAATAAATCCATACATTTTTCATAAATTCTATCCATTATTTACATTCTGCAAGGCCACTTTGGCCATTCTCTCACGTGAAAGGTCATAATTTTATACTAAAACATAAAATGACAAAACTTTAAATACACTTTTCTCGTGTCAATAATCTATAGTAGACGTTTCAAATGATCTATGCTTGCATTTTCCCCAACAAACCTGCAGCATCTCGCTTAAAATAATTAAATAGTGACTTAAATGCCTTTTCCACGCTTGTCATCAGAATTAGAGCCAGGGCTCACAAAATAATAGTGAGAGAACCAGTGCATGACATAAAATGAACAAAGGCTTGTCTTCTGTGACCTCTGCGCTTCTTCTGTTCGCCTTCAGCTTGGCCCCTTGTTTTCCCATAATTCCCAGTGTAATAGGTGGATATTATGGTGGCTGCGGCCGTGGGTCACACAATCGTCGGGATGTCACTCTAGACACTGCTGATGGAGTCATTTGTTTTCGCACATTAATTCAATTCTGCCCCAAAACTAGGTGCGGTCACCTGCTTTTCATTGCGGTGCCGGGAGCGGGGTGGGCTGGGGTGGTCCAAGGGTGGGCCATGGGGTTCTCTGGGCCACCTGCTAATGTTATTGTTGCATGAGCTCACCCAAGCTCAGTTATTCATGTTTGAGCAGTTTCTAAAATAGACTCAAAAGTGACTGCCTTTCCATAATTAATTTTACATAATCTTTATGGTGTTTTGCTTTTTAAACAAGTTCTCCACTTTCCTATATTTTTGATTGCCTTAACAATTTCTCCTCCAGCGCACAGACATTATGATCTTACAATAACACTGAACAAAGGTTCAGTGTGTGAAATCAGATGTGACTAATCTTTGCTCAAATATAAATATAATAAAAAATAGAGCTACATAAAGAACAAAAAGTGAGATAAATACATAGCAAATGCTTTCCCGTTGTTTGCTGCGTAACTTTAGAGCATCAGCATGTTTGCATTTGTACTGGACACAGGTATAGTGGTCTTAGCTGTAACTTGTCCTCAATTTACAGGAACCTTTACTCTCATGCAGTATAGTCTGAGGGCCTCAGAATCAATGTAGGGAGCCCCCCAAAGCTTGCCTACAAAACAAGTACATTGAAAATTCTTGCATTTGCTTTGTTAAAATTTCAACCTTTTAATCCGTATTCAGCCAATGGTCATTCATACATATTTTTTTATGTGTCAGGATTTAGTTGAAGACGGTGACTATATTTCATTGGGGTTTCAATGTGACCCTCATATCGATAAGGGGGGCATGAAGCTCAGCACAACCAAGGACCTAGTGAAGCCAGAGAGATGTAAAACTGAAATCTGTGCAATAATCAGGCAGACCACAATTTTAGAAATATGACATTTATGGATCAGGTTGTGGGGTCAACCTCCAGCTCCTGATGAGTGTGTACATAAAGCACTTCCAGGTTTCTCTGTGGCATTTGTTTGTGGGAGAAAGGGAACATTCATGTTGTATACGTGTTGTATATGCGGCAATCAACAGACAGTTCTGCAGCCTTATAAACTGTGGTTGCTGAAGTATTTTCCCATTACAATTCCCCAAAATGAAGACATATCGCTGTACATTCAGGGGCTAGTCCATGATGAGGAGCGTCAATTGTGCACATTCCAGAGGTGGAAGAAAAACTGCAAATTCCAAGTATACTATTTCACAATGTTATCACTCAAAAAGATGTGTAACCCAGCGATGCCAGTAAGAGTAAATCATGCTATCTGTATTATTTATTTAAAGAAAAAAGAGGAAGTGGTACTCTGTGCTTTTTGTTTTAGTTTTACCGGTTTTATTTATTTTATTCTTTGTATGCATTTTATAAATGTTATTAATTTTAAGTAGACCATTTATTTTTGTTTGTGTTGTTATATATATTTTTTTGTTTGTTGTATGTTTGTTGTTTGTTTGAGTTGTTTTTATTGTTTCTTATAATTTAATGTCAGGTGGGGCTACATTGATATGTTTTTGTTTACTGTTTTAATTGACTTTATGCAGCCCTTTGGAACTGTTGAGTTGTTTAAATACCAAATATTAAAAGCACAGTTGTTTTGTTTTTCTTTTTTAACAAGGCTCCAGCTCATCTATTTCCATTTCATAGGACAGTTGTTCCCCAAAGTGGGCTCTGGGGGTCCCTGGTGTACAAGCTTTGGAGGCCCCCCTGTAGTGCCGCCGAGGAACACTAGGTGGCTAGGTGGCCAGATCCGGCCCGCGAATTAATTATCTATGGCCCCCTGAATGATATTTAATTACTATTAGAACCGGCCCGCAGGCCACAGCCGCCCGTTGGTGTTTTGCGCGCACCAACACTACATTCCCCACAATCCAACGGTAGCCCACAAAGCCACTGCAGCGTGCACAAGTAGTCAGAGCAGAAATCAACTTTCAGCTACCCCCTCCTCAAAAATGGTTAAACGTAAGGTGGATGCTGAGAACAGGGGATTTCAAGCCAGGTGGGAGGGAGCGTACATGTTCACAGAGGTAAAAGGCAAACCTGTGTATCTTCTTATCTTCTGTACAGGACATGTGATTTTTTTTTTTTTTTTTTTTTTTGAGGGGAGTTTGTTTTTGTCCGTTTGCCTGTTGAAAAATATTTTCACTTGAAATTACTGACAGATTCGTGAGATTGCTTCATTCATTTAATTATTAAACAATATACACAGTGTTAGGTCTTGGTTCAATATGTGTAATAATTTCAATATGTTTTAATAAACATTGAACGAGTCCGGCCCTCGGCTTGTAGCAAATTAGTTTTTTTGGCCCTC
>JAADKR020000021.1:5599317-5616795 GCA_011763505.2 Lythrypnus dalli
TGGGGGGGGGGGGGATCATTTGGGTATGCAGTTTTCCAGTCGCCCTCACATAGGGGCAGAATTGTGGATTTGGTCCAGTTAATGGAGTAGTCTGATATCTTGGATTGAAATTTGTTAATTAGGGAAATGCTTTGTTGCAAAGAGTTACAGTTGTGGTCAAAAGTTTCCACACACTTGTAAAGAACATAATGGCATGGGTCTCTTGAGGTTCCTGTTATTTCTACAACTCTGATATTTCCCTGATTGAGTGATTCGAACAGATACTTCTTTGTCAGAAAAAAAATCATGAAGTTTGGTTCTTTTGTGACTTTATTTTGGGTTAACAGAAAAAGTGACCAAATCTGCTGGGTCAAAAATATACAGCAACATGAAATAGCAGTTTTGGTGACTTAGAAAGTTGTGCCAATTAAATGAACTTTATAGCATGGCCTCTGAACTTCTTGTGAGTGATTATAAGTGACTTCAGGTGGTGATTGGGAGTGACTACAGCTAGCCCATTTAAATAAAGCTCATTGGATGCAAATACCCTCAAATGCTACAATGGGAAAGTCACAGGAGCTCAGCATAGTCTGAAAAAGCGAATTATTGACTTGAACAAATCAGGAAAGTCACTTGGCGCAATTTCAAAGCAGCTGCAGGTGCCGAGAGCAACAGTGCAAACAATTGTTTGTAAGTATAAAGTGCATGGCACTGTTTTGTCACTTCCACGATCAGGAAGAAAAAGCAAGCTATCACCTGCTGCTGAAGGAAGGGTGAAGAGTCAACCGAGAACCACCAAAAAGCAGATCTGCGCAGAATTAGAAGCTGCTGGAACATAGGTGTCAGTGTCCACTGTCAAGCATGTTTTGCATCTCTATGGACTGAGAGGCTGCCGAGCAAGAAGGAAGCCCTTGCTCCTAAAGTGACACCTTAAAGCTGGCCTGAAGTTTGCTGCTGATCACATAAGACCTTCTGGAGGGAAGTTTTGTGGTCAGACGAAACAAAAATTGAGCTGTTTTGGCCACAACGCTCAGCCATATGTCTGGAGGAGGAATGGTGAGGTCTTTAACCCCAAGAACACCATGTCTACCGTCAAGCACGGTGGTGGTAGTATTATGTTGTGGGGCTGTTTTGCTGCCAATGGAACTGGTGCATTTACATAGAGTAAATGGGATATTGAAGAAGGAGGATTACTTTCAACTTCTTCAAGATAACCTAAAATCATCAGCCCAAAGGTTGGGTCTTGGGTGCAGTTGGGTGTTCCAACAGGACAATGACCCCAAACACACCTCAAAACTGGTAATGGAATAGATACATCAGGCGAGAATTGGGGTTTTAGAATGACCTTCTTAACGTCCTGACATAAACCCCTGAACTGCACCAATTCTGTAAAGAGGAGTGGTCAAAGATTCAACCAGAAGCTCGCTAGAAGCTTGTGGATGGCTACCGAAAGCGCCTTAATGAAGTGAACAAGGCCAAGGGACATGTAACCAAATATAAGCATTACTGTATGTATATTTTTGACCCAGCAGATTTAGTCACCTTTTCTGTTAACCCAAAATAAAGTCATAAAAGAACCACATTTATTGAATGTTGTTTTGAGACAAAGAAGTATCTGTTCCAATCCCTTCATCAGAGAAAAATCAGAGTTCTAGAAATAATGGGAAACTCAAGAGAGCCACAACATTATGTTCTTTACAAGTGTATGTAAACGTTTGACCACAACTGTAGATGTGGCTTGGAAAATAGAAAAATGTCCAGTTCACTCTATCAAAGGCTTTTTTTGCATCAGGTGAGGCAATTAAGATGTCAAAATTGTTTAATTTAGTGACATGTATCAAATTAAATAGTCGATGCATACTGTTGCATAAATGTCTTCCCTTAATGAAACCAGTTTGGTCCGAATGTATTATGAATGGGATAACCTTTTCAATACAGTTGCATAAAGCTTTACTGATTATTTTAATGTCTGTGTTGATGAGGGATAAAGGGTGGTTGGATCTTTGTCTGGTTTTAGTAGCAGTGAGGGGAGGGCAGTATTCATGTACTGTTGGATTTGGGAATTTTGCTTGATTTCTTGGGATATTCTCAGGAATAATGACACTATTCCACAGATGTTTGAAAAATTCAGAATGAAGTCCATCAGGGCCAGGGGCTTTGTTATTTGGCATTTGATTAAATGCTTTAGAATATTCATATAGTGTTAGTGGTTTATCTAATTTATTTGCTTGCTTAAATTAGGAAGATTGAGGTTGTTTAAAAAATATTTAATATCTGATGCATCTGGTTCCTGGTTTGAGGTTTAAATTTACTGTAAAATGCTCGAAAAGCGTCTGTAGTACTGGACGGAGCGGTCGTAGTACTGGTAGTAGCGGCCATAGTACTGGTAGGAGCGACTGTACTACTAGGTTGAGGTTGGTTGAGTAGAGGACGTTTCGCTTCTTGTCGCAGAAGCTTCTTCCTTGCTCTTGCTCCAAGAGAAAGGAAGCAGGAAGCAGTACCGGAGAGGGGCACTAGTTGAGAAGGCCTGTCTAAGACCATGCTGTTGAACAATCTTCATAGAAGATGCATAGAGGAGAACTTGCACTTGGCCTTAAACACCCTTCCTTATGATTGGATTCACATGTGTATGGAGGTCAAGGGTCATGGAGCTTACTAAACCCAGTTTGTGTTGCAACAAGGTATTCAAATGCACCTGTCTAATTTTGTTTAAATACTTATTGCACACTTTCTGTAAATCTTACAACTTTATTTCACTTCTCAAATATCATTGTGTCCGTCTGTTATATGATAATGTATATTTAACAGAAATTTCTGAACTAAACAACCAATGATTTCTAAAGGAAAACATGAAAAATATCAGGGGCCTCAACCTTTTTCATACCACTGTAGATTGAAACTTAGATCTCACCATCTGATCGTTGAGAGTGATCACTTCAGCACGTCTTCAATTAGTACATTGAGCGAAAAGTAATTTCATCTGTAACCCTTTTGCATTTTTGTTTGTCTATGCGACTCATGGCCACCCCTCAGTCAGCCGTTGGAAGCAACACGTCTTATCGTCTTATTGAATGGTCTGGTTCTACTCTTGTGGAGTCAATTATAATGCATTTGATCATTAATTTAGTATATTTACGCATTTAGTTAGTTTACTTAAGGAGAATGTAATCTTATGTATAATAATAATCATATTAAATGTATTTTATTCACCAACACTAGGGCTGGGTTCACGATAACAAGAACTTTTGATACCTAGACTAAATTATTTGTCATCTATAAAAGACTTTTTCTTTTTTATATTTATCATTTATTTGAGCCGAAACAACAAATCTTTTCAAGACCCACCAGGCATTAAGACTTGTTATCTTTAGGAGAAAAAAATGTAATGTAATCATTTTTAAAGAATACTCAGTCCTAACAATCGCCATCATTGAGTGTATACCTAGTTACTTCATACAATTATTGAGAGAACATGGTCATCTCATGTTACTTCCGTATTAGCTGATAACTAGAACTGCCAAAGTGAAAGCTTTAAGTCATGAATTGCAGATTAATCGAATCATGTGTTTTGACTGATCACACCTGACCTGAAAGCCAGAGCAGGTCTTCACCGCACACGTCAGCTGAGTTGTCTCAGGGCTATTCACTAACATTTATTTGTTAAAGAAATATGAGCAAATGCTTTAAATCTTATGTTGGCCTGGTGTTAATAATTACTATAATTATTACATTAAAATTAACTGTGATTAATCACAACTAATAACAAAGTGTGATCACTCTGATTGACAGCAGTAGTGATAACATATTATAACTATTTATTATATGATATGCCTGATGGTTCCTTTCAGTTCCATTCTCCATAATATCATTTTTATTGATACAATACTGCCCTGTGCTCCCTCTGCAGCCTCAGTGACGGTGATCTCAGTCAAAGCCGTGTCTGGGATGATCACGGAGACCATAAAGGGAAGTCTGCAGCTCGTCTATCCCATCTTCTACGTCATGTTTGTGATCATGGTTGCCTCCTGCGCCTTTCAGATCAAGTGAGTTCAGCTTCTCTCCTTTGTGCATCATGAGGGAATAGAATCTTTTTGAACAAAAAGTTGTTAGTGTTAAGGTGCATACACTCCAAACTCGCCTAAATGGCCCAGATGCCTGTAGTTGATCGCTTGTTCATTGTGAAGTCAGTCGCGTGTCTTGGGAAAAACTGCGTGTGTCAAATTGTTCTGGACGCTTCGCTTTCAGCCCTTTCTGCGCTTCTTCTCAATAAATACATTGTTTACTTCACAGAAAGCGATGTCGGGTGCATTTAGCTAACACTAGCAATAGTTAAAAAGTTTTGACACATACTCGGGATTCCCAGCTCTTCACTTCTGCCTCAAAGCAAAGAAACGCCTCGAAACGCGTAGAGGGAAACGCAAATAGTTTGTAGACAGCTTTACCCTAGAGACGGCGGCTCCCCATTCTTTCGTGATAATGACACACATCAATACATGACTTCAAGTTAATTGTATTATTTTGGTCTCCACAGATTTCTGAACCAGGCCATGAAAATGTTTGATGCAACTGAAGTAGTGCCAATCAACTATGTGTTTTTCACCACCAGCGCTATTGTCGCAGGTACAGCATGTCAGTCTGTAAAGTGTGTTTAAATAATAAACTCAAGGCCGTAATAACCAATGCAAAGAGCACATAAGAAACATTTGGTTCTTGTGGGTAAATTTCCCAACCCTGAAGTTATTTCAGGTCATTTCCAGTGCAGACATTAGTGGTCCACAATAATGAAATTGCTCTGCTGTCTCATTCATCCACAGTAAACGTAATGTTTCTCTGTCAGACCCGTCAAATAAAGCTCTGTACTCATGTACTTTAACAACACCATGACACAAATCAGGAGCATCTTTCTTCACATCCCTCCTCTCATATGGTATTCCTTCACCTCCACAGACAACACACAACTAAGTGAATAAACAACCCACATTATTCCATCTTAGCTGTTACGGTTTAATAGTATGTGGGAGGCATCTGTGCTATATATCACCAGTATCTAGAAATATGAATCAAATATTTTGTGTGTTCATTTTATAGGTATCGTATTCTATCAAGAGTTTGAAGACTTGGCTTTGCTCAACATCTTGATGTTTGTATTAGGGTAAGTGCTGTGCTATCAAATAACTGTGTGTAGATATATAAACAACTATGTAAATTTTATAACACACTATGAATCAAACCTTTCTTACAGTTGTCTTCTGTCATTTCTTGGAGTTTTCTTGATTGCTCGAAACAGACCAAAGATCAAGCAAGAAAATGGGGATTTTATTCCAATGGACACAATTCCTGGTGAGCGCAAATTTGATAATACCAAATGTATGTTCATCTCTTTAAAAAACATGCATCAATTGGACAAATCAAAATGTTGCAACTGAGTGATCACTTGCAGTTGTGTTCAAAATAATAGCAGTCCAATGTGACTAACCAGATAAATCTAGATTTTTTGGTGACATTTTTTATTGCTACATGGCAAACAAGTGACCAGTAGGTGCCGTAGATTCTTAGAAAGCCAACAAGACCCAGCATTTGTGATTTGCACGCTATTAAGGCTGTGCAATTAGTTGAAAGAGGTATGTGCAAAATGTAGCATTCAATCAGTGAGGTTGTCAATTTTGTGAGCCTAAGAAAAATGTGTCGTTCAAGACATTGTTCAGAAGAACTCTGATTAAAAAGTTGAGAGGGGCAGTGATGGCAGTTTTGAATCAGGTTTCAACACTGTTTCGAAGACTCAAAGCAGTGTCCCACAAACTTTAACAGAGATGTTTGTGGGTTTGTGAGAGGAGGGAGAAAGTAGCGAGTTTTTGAAAGTGATGTATTGAGATTTCATTATTAGATTGTGAGGCTCGTCTAGACACAGATTAGAAAGTCTGTAAACTTACACTGATGTAGCCAGGCTTAGGCCCATAAAAAGGATAATAATATTATAATAATAATAAACACATGTTACAAAGTGTAATGTAATGTGTAATGTACACAATATATATATATTTTTAAAAAGGACAAAATGAAAGCATGAAACACAGTTAATTAAAAGCCAAATGGGAGTGAGTTTTTAAAGATGATTTACAAGCATTTAAAGTCTCAACGTAATTCTAGGGGAATGTATTCCCAATAGACGGAGCTCGGACAGAGGCCACTGTGGAGTAGTACAGTGACACCAGATATGTCACTGTAGAGCGATGATTCGAATTGTGTAAATCAAATCCCCTAACTGACTTGTGGAGTTGAAATTTGTGGAACAGCACAGCAAATAATATTAAGTAATAATAATTTGATGTTTACAATATATCCAGCCCGCGACACACTCTTGCTCCTGAATTTCGGCCCACGACCCTTAATGAGTTTGACATCCCTGCGCTAGAGGGTGTAGATGTACCAAGTGGGTTCCAGAACATTTGTGAGGGCTTTTTTTCTTCCCTCTCACCCAAATATTGTTCAACTGCCCGCACTGCTTTACATACAGCTGTCTCCCTCACCGTTGCTCTGGCAGGTCCTGCAGCCTCTCCTCTTCTGGACATGCGCGTCGTCCAGCGGCTTCTTTGTGAGCTGGGACTTGCTTGAGTTCAGGGAAACCAGGATCGTCTGCTTCATCTCGGCCAACTCAGCTTTGAGTTCTGCTACAAGGGCATGCACCTCTCGGGCAATCCGAGCAGTCTTTGTGTTCTCCTTGGGTGGGGCTGAGGTGGTTTGCAGGCTGCTGCGTGGTTCTTCTGGTGTCAGCAACTAATTGATTATTGAACTAATTAACTTGTTCAGCCTTTCCATCTCAAGGTTGGCTGCTTCATTCAGTCTCTCGATTAAGGCTTCATCAGTCACATCGAGGTCATCGAGAAGATGTTTGAGCTGAAACTTGATGTTATCATTTAATAGACCTGTACCCACTGACCTCAAAAACTTCCTCTTGATCAGGTCTGCTCCATAGTGCTCGGCGTCATTGCTCTTTGATGCATATAGAAGCCTGTCTTTCGGTTCAATGGCCCTGTAGAGAAAATGTTGAGGAGACTCCTTGTTATCCTGCAAAATCTTTATCAGATTTTGGTACAAGTCAGATATGTCATCTTCTTTGCAATGCCCTTTCAGTATTGTGTTTAGCTGGGGGAGGGTCAAATCTGTTTTTAGTTCAAGCATGTCTCTGAGTTTAAGTCCAAGACTGATGGCTCTTATCACTGCTTCAATCACTTCTGACTCACAGTGGCCTTTGCGGAGTCCACTTTCCACCTGGTGGAGAAGGTTGGTGTAGAACAGTTTATCATGTCCACCATTTTGATCTTCTCCCCGAGCGCCCTGATCTCTCTGCAGCTCATCGTACTTGTCTGTCTGCTCCGAGGGGCGCTACTCACTAACATCGCTTTTAACTCAGTTTCAGTCAAACCAAGAGCTGATAAAAGTTCATTCACATGCAGGACTGCATCTTCTGGTTTAACGGTTTCCTCCACAGTGTCCAGTTTATGTTCAATCACCTTCATTACAACTCGAGGGTTAGCTTTCTTTCATGGCTTCGCTGTCTGCTCGTCATCAGTACATTTCAGCTTGTTACAGACCTCCATGAGCTAATCCTTACTCAGGCGGCAGAGCATGGAGGTGACTTGGTCCCTCAAAGCTTCCAACTCCATTTTTGTGGTCGTGTAATTCTGTTTGTTATAGTCCGTTTTTGGTTCGTTGTAGAAGAGAGGTTTTTCAGCAGCAAACGTTAGCTGCTAGCGTTCACTGCCAACTCTTCCTACAAAGTCTTGACTCACGCACAGTGTTCTTTAAAAAACCTTTCTCGTGGCTGGGCTCGCCAATATGTTGCTGCTGGGAAACGATGGAGCCACACTGCCGGCAAATTTCCACAAAAAGTTTTATTTGTCAGTCTTTTTCACACACAAAACAGGAACAGTGTAGCCTGGCCGCATCACACCCACATATTCAAGATGTTGGGTCTGGGGAAGCTCCGTTGGCTGAGGGGTGGGAGATACGGTTGTCATTCAAATCCCTCGGTGTGCTATTGGATAGCGCTACGACGAATCAACGCAATGAAAAAGATTAAGTATCCAGAGTGCCGGAAGAGAACTTTAGCTCCGCAGAATGCTAAAAGTGGCTAACAAAGATTGGTAACGCCAAATGGAGCTCAGTGATTGTTGTCCTTTCTGTAAGAAGAATTTAAGGGTTGTGGGTGTGTTGGCACATTCTTCAAACATCTTTGACCCAAAGAAAACCACAAGCGTTGCTGAAAGCGTCGCGCCTCTGACATCATGAAATATTTTAGTCCGCCCTCTGACTCTCCGGCTCTCCTCTTCGCAATTTGATTGGTCGGTCCGGTTTTAGGAAAAATTGAAGTGAGATCCTCTTGGGCACCAAAAACTATTTGCTGCCATTAGGGGGAGTCTAGTTTCTAGGCTAGGAGCAGTGCTCACCCGTGCCCCAACTGCATGCCAACTGAACGTCACGTTCACAACATCACATTAGAACAGCAAGAGGCATTCAAGAGCACTCTGTAATTTGCATTAACAATATGTATTTAGTAACAATATGTAAAATTAAACACTTAACTTGCTTATATCTCATATGAGAGTAAAAATTTTCTTTTTGGGTACAAGGGCCGCAGACAGTTTATGAAATGACCCTCAAACTCTGAGTTCAAGCCTCAGTACACAGTGAAAACAGTGAAGCATGATGGTGCAAGCATCGTGATATGGGCATGTTTCCCCTACTATGATTTTGGGCCTATTTATCACATACCAGGGATCATGTATCAGTTTGCATATGTCAGAATACTTGAAGAAGTCATGTTGCCTTATGATGAAGAGGAAATGCCTTTGAAATGGCTGTTTCAACAAGACAATGAGCCCAAACACACGAGTAAACAAGCAAAATCCTGGTTCCATATCAACAACATTGATGTTATGACGTGGCAAGCCCAATCCCCGGACCTTAATTCACTCGAGAACATGTGGGGTGTCATCAAAAATGCTGTTTCTGAACCAAAACCAGGAAATGTAAATGAATTCTGCAATGTTGTTAAGAATCTTGGAGTGGAATAACAGCTGAAAGGTGTCACAGGTTTGGCTGACTTTATGTCACACAGATGTGAAGCAGTTATAAAAAACTGTGGTCATACTACTAAATATTAGTTCAGTGATTCACAGGATTGCTAAATCTGACAAACAAAAAGGTTTGTACACAATAGTTTTGAGTTTATAAAGTCAATGGCAGACACTATTTTTTTAACACACCCCTTTCAACAAATTGCTGAATATCACAGCCTTAAGAGCTTGCCTGGTAGCAAAATATACAAAAATGTGGATTAATCCTGGATAGTCACATTGGACTGGTATTTTTTTAACACTAGATGTATGTGCAGATGGGTAAAAGATTATTTTTACACAAAAGATGTTTTCATTGCTTAAAGTCATACTGAAAAAAATATTTGTACACGAGCCTTAATTTTGTACTAAGCAAGGCACATGTAGAGCACATTTCTTACACCAGGCAATCTAAAGTGCTTCCCAGTTACATACAATTACAAGGCGGCAGATAAAATCAATCCATAACACCAAGATAAAACTTTTAGTTTGATGGATTATCTCCACAGTAGAATGTTGGGGATGTCTTGTGAAACCTTGTAGTCGCAGTTTTGCCTGTAACGAGCCGTGCTGTACTTGTTCACAGGGGGAAGACACATCAGCAAAGTGCAGCCCAAGGCGAGCGAGCTCCCATATGGATCACTGGCAGACAAAGTGATGTGCAGCAGACCCGGTCCATCTGACGAGTCCTAACACCAGCTCCATCTGTGGACGGCTGCACTGAGGCAACAGGCAGCCAAACAGTGAAAGTGCCAAATGGACATATACTGTATCTGTAGCAGATTTCACAAAGGTGTAAAAGAGAAAACACATAGATCGATATTTTTAGGAAAGTTAATGCAAGTTGTGGCAAACTGCAGAAAGATCATCAATTCAGCTGGCCTATTAAATAGTACTATTGTGTACAATTTTAATTTTTTATCAATCCTCATGTGAGGTCTTAACATAGCAATAACATGGTAGTTAGCATTTTATCACAGCAACAGCACCCATTTGAAGTTGCAATTTACTGCTGTTGAAAATTCCATTCCTTTTACATTGAAAATGTGCATGGGATGTGCATACCCAGCATTAAATGGACCCCCATTGAGCACTTAGACCAGTGTTTAGCTTAAATAAACCAAAAGTGAACTGCTTCCATACTTTAGTGTTGCTAAGCAACACTCATCTTCCACCCACACCGTTTGGGATCTGTGGGAAAGCTGAGAACACCAGTCCTGGGTAAAACAACAGCGTTCAAGTAATGTAATGCCCACTATAAGACAGGGCATAATATAGGTGACCAAAATAAAGAACATGGATGAGTTTCAAGTACTGTTTTATTGCAAGAATGTGCAATTCAAACATGCCTTACTCGGCTATTTAATAAAAATTAAATGAAAAAAAATAGTCGCCAGTAGCCTTCAGAAACATGAACAAAAATACCTTAATTGATTGCTCTGCGCAACAATGTTCACACTAAATATTAATTCATTTGTTCAACTGATCAGCAAGGCACTAGATTTAAGGCCCAATAGCTATTTAACTTGTACAGTGCAAGTCAATTTGCAAGAAGTTACACTTCGACGTTGACTTTGACAAAGCGATAGTGAAGGGAGGTTGGGTTTCTCAGCAGAAGAATCCCTCTGTGCTCCATCGGCTGCTTTAGGAGAGTAGTGAGGAGACCAGGAACACTGACAAACCCAAGTGCTTCACCGCATCCAGCAGTCAGGGAGAAGTCGCCTTTTGTTACCCAGCCGAGGGTGACCCGAGAGCAGTGAGAGGCAACGCTGGGCAGGGGGTCCGGCCACAGCCCAAAGACAGAGTCCGGAGTGGAGGGGGAAGATTTTGAGGTGGTTTGAGCTGCTACTTTTTTAGCTGTGCTGGTGGCTTTCTTTGATTTCTTCTTTGGTCGCTTCAATTTACTTTTAAAGTAGTCCTTATGTGTTGGCTCAAGAGGCCCAGCGCATTGAGGGTTTTTTAGTAATTTCAAATCTTCAAGGCTCGGCACGCACACCATCCCATGTTGCTCTGGTTTACCTTTGGACAAAAGAGACAGGCGAACCCACACCAAACTCATGGTGTGGGCGCTGAGGAAGGAGCTTATAGCCATCTGGTCAAGGGGCCGGGACTGACCAAGACAACACGACCTTTGACCTTTGGAGGTAGTCGGTCTACACCATCCAGAGAGGAGCCGCAAAGCCTTCCTGTTCCTAAAAACACAATTAAAAAAGCAAACACAATTAAACGTGATTAGATCAAAGTCAGGCAAAAATCCAACAAATAATGATTTGATACACTAGCAACAATATAAAACGAGGAAAAAAATGTGCACAAACACTTGCAAAAAAATGCTTTTTTTTTGGGCTGGGTGTAAGAGGGAGTTTTGTGTAATCCACATTTAAATGCATTACTGAGCATTTAAAACCTAATGTGAGAATCAATATAGCAGCCAGGAAACTGTAGAAAGCTCTCATAAATTACTCACAGCTTCTGTGATGGCTTCATTCACATTTATCTGTGTGATGTATGACTTAACTTGGGGCTGGATGTACTTTGGGTATTCTCATCAGTGGCATTATGATGAGAAGGTGGTTTACTGGAGAGGCCTTATGCCTCAAACTCCCTCAGCAATTACCTTTCAATAAAAACTAAAATGTAGGCTTGTGCTCCCTGTTCTCCTCCCAAGTCCAAACCATTTTTCAGTTTATTTTTTTTATGATTTGGTATTGTGTCACAATATTGATATGCACATCATGATGTTACATTTTATTTTCACATTTTCACAAGACAAATGTGAACAAGAAATCATTATACTTTCAATAAATCATTTACCTGAGCACAGTGAATCTCCGGGGCATTGAGATGACATCTTGTTGCGAGGTCGCCCCCTCCATCACTGTGTCAGTATCTTTCCTCTCCATTCTCTCCTCGGCCGAGATCACCTCCCACTCTTCTGCCAGCTGTTTCCATGGGCAACGGAACGGAGCCAGACACCCAAGTTTAATGTAATTGGTTCGTTTGGCTGGAGGACAGCTATGGATGAGGACAGAGGTCAAAGACTTGTCAAACTGCCAGGCCTCACTTGTCTCATGTACACTGCCATGCGATTTCCATAATAAAAGTTCACTGGGGTTAGCACTTTGAAAAGCTTCCTTATGCTAAAACAATGCATCATACAAACTTAAACCTTATGTCAACAAAAATTGTTGTACCCAAATGGTTTCATTCAGAATTATCAGACCACAAAGTAGACATGTCAGCTAACTGCAATTAAACAAAAGCGCTTGATAAATGTTTAAACTAAGAGCATTAATATTTTCTTTTAGTACAGTAGTCTCATATTTGCTTAAATATTGGATTTGGGAGTTATTAACACAGGTAGAGGTAGACCGATATATGGAGTTTTTTGAATATCGGCCATTGGCCTTAATTTTTTTTCCTGCTACAGATCTACGACCGCACATTGAAAACTACAGATATATGCTCAGATAACACATAGGAAATTGCCTCTTTTCTGTATCTATTTCTCCATTCCAACTTTCTTATATCTACACAATTAGAAGTATAATCACCAAAAATAAAAATGTTTATATGTATATAAAAAATAAAAATAAATAAAGGATACGGATACAGATTTAAACAGATGAGGACAGAGAAGTCAGAGTGAGTGAGACATCAGCTCAAATATAAGCTTCAATAAAAGCCTGTTTTTGATTAATATTTAGTCATGGGGTGGGTTGGGAGAGTCTTACTTTGATATGTTTTTATACACTTGTGGCCACTGTAGGGTTTTAAATAATGTGTTGAGCGTTTCAAGTGTATTTTATGGTCAATGTGATCTTTAAAAAAAAAGGAAATTGGCCTCAAAAATTTGCTCTGGATATCGGCCATCGGCTGACAATTTTTTAAAAATCGGCATTGGCCCATATACCCATAACTGAAGGCTTAATCAAAACGTCACTATTTTGTGCATTTTTTGTGCGAATAAAGTCTAACCGTTTGAACTTGTCCAGTAGCTCTGCCTCCTGCTCTTCCTGAAACAGAGATCCCGCAGGGCAGTCTGGGTAATCATGGGGGAAGTGTGGAGCACTTTTATTCTGAGAATGCTTGAGACTCATGTGGAGACCTCCTTGATGTACTCCTCTGTAAACCTGACACAGCAAGGATGATGAGTACGACTGAAGAAAGGCGACATAATGAGTAAGAAATATTGCTGGACATTGGACAATACTGCAACAACTTCAAAAGAGGTTTTCTTACACAATACAGCTCATGTGTACCGTTTGCTTTAGGTAACGTCAGACTTAACAATATGACCTACCAGTGGCACCCAAAAGGCCATGCCCCAGCCTTTGGGTAGCAGAATGTCCCATCCAGCGCCCCAAGAGCCCATCTCATGTCCCACTTGTTTCCCAGGCTGATGCACCAACAGGACAGGGACACGACCTTGGGGAGGAGTGGGCTTTAGTCTGGAGCCAGGCACTAGTACGTCACACTTCATACGGTTCAACTCCTGTGGAAAAAGTAAATCAGAGGTGAAACAGTAGGCTAGGTACATTAAAACATTGGGTTTGCCGCTGTTGTAATAGTGTTGTGTTTATTGCACTGCTGATAAATCTATATTAACTTACCTGCTCTGGTATCTTGTTCTCAGTTACATTGTCCCGGATGGGGCGATCCCATATGAAGCTCTGGCAGCAGCGCTCTGGAACCCCATTTTGCATAAGCTGCTTAACTTTTTCCTTATTCACACCTGAAAGGCCAGTAAACACGGCATACTTCTAAATACTATAGCTTTACTCCTCTAGTAAAGCTAATATTAAAACCCAGTTTTATGTATGATTATAAATGTAACTATATTTGCTAAAACAGTAAACAGTAAAACTTAGGACAAGTATGTGTACTGAAATATATAGCATTTTGGCCACTCCGCAACATATAATTTATCTGAGTCCTCTGGGTCACAGAAGGCCTGCTTGAGTACAGGGTCCTGCCAGGATTCGAACCTGGAACATCTGCAGAGGAGCAGCAGAGGCCCCCAGGAGCCCAAGACCAGATGTGTACTCAGACATACATCCCCAGGACCACAAACAAGACTGGATTTGAGCTAAAGAGAAGTATGCAGTTGCCATATTAAGTCTATTTACAATAATTATGTTTTATCTCAAATCACCAAACTATCAAACTAGGTATACTCTAGACGAGATCAGATATTACCTTGTACTTGTTTTACACTTGGCAAAGCTTTAACCTTCTTTCTTGGTAAAGTTACCCTTGGGTCATCCACATTCAGACCCAACACAGTGCCAGGGGGAATCTCTCCAGATGAATAAACCCCTAGAAAAATGGTTAAACCTATTACTGAGAGCTGAGCACACACAAGCACAAGCAAAAAGTAGTATAGTAGGACACAGTACCTTTGAGGATATGAAAGATTTCAGATTGTTCTTTATGGAGGTCCATCTTATTCTCATCTTTACAGTGTTCAGGCCACCAGAGGGAAGATGCAGAGTTGCCCACACTCTTAAAAATAAATCATTGTTAGTTTTTAAAACAGCCGACATTCTGGCATTTTTTTAATTTTTCATTAGAAATTACCTCACAACTTGTTGCAACATCAAGGGTTTCTGCCAACACAGTATGGGACTGTGGGCCAATTAGGCGGTAGCGTACCATCTCCATGGAAAGATCACTGCAAGAAATCAAGTATTTTTTTCTTTCTTTCTTCTTGCCCGTTTTCTAGCTAATAATTAAACTTTTTGATGCATATTTTAAAGTATCATTAAAGAAATTCAAAACTTAACCCTAGCCAACCACAATATCTCTTTGGAAATAGATGTATGCTGGTAGTAAATCCTAATATGACATTTTCCATTTCCAACCATTTGGCTTTAAACTAACTTGATGATTGTTGCTGATGAGTTGGACTTCCATGTAACTGGGGTGGAGAGAGACCTAGTTCCATCACCCAGAATCTTCTTTGGTGGTGGCCCACTCATATCAGTGCAGCTCCGTTTTCTCTTGGTTCCTGAAATTTCTTTGATCACTGTGCTGGGTTCCGTCAATTCATTTGTATCTTCACTAGAGGGCGCTTCTGCTGGCTGCACCACAGGCACAACCACAGGGATAACAGGCTCAGAGCAGTCACATACTTTTTGCAATTCTGTGATGAGGTCCTACAAATGACACAAAAGCATATCAATATCCTGCACTGTGTTAAGAAAAAACTATGACCTCGATAAGCTACTTGTTTGAGAGTAGGGTGAGCCCAAATCCACAATTGTCTCCAATTTGAGCCCTGTGCAAGGGGTCTCCACAAGAAGGTGACAGGCCCCAGGGGCTGTTGGGGGTACTGTCCCACTCTGTAAACCACAACACTCCCCTGTCTGCGCCCTGATAGGCAAACTGCTGATGCAAAAGTGGGACCTGAAAAAAGTAGATTTTTGGTATTGTACATCACAATTTCAAATGTTCACTGTATAAATGCAAACCAAATTACTGAGAATAAAAACATTTGTGATTATAAATATCAAATATAGCCATTGTAGAAGTGTAATTGTATCTAGTTGTACCTTCTAAGTCATAAAACAAAAAATCATATACAGAGTGCAAGTTAATTTTGTGCACTGCCTAATAAATATTGCTGACGTGGAATATTTGAATTAGGGTAGTACCTGTATCTTTGCTGGTTAGCTGGGCTAGTGTAGTCAGAAGTGTGTTTTCTTCTCCAAGGAGCTCAATACAGCAGAAATAAGATACATCCTAAAGATACACTGTTAAGATCGAAACATTCAAACACAAGTGCATTTAATCAACATATACCTGAAGCAGACAGTGGCTGCTCATTGCTCTGTAGCAGGGTCTGTAACACTTGCATGTGGGTCTGTCCCCAAGATAGTAGCCCCACTTTTTAACCATGCGGAACCGTTTAGCGTGCCAAATATGGGTTTCCAGCCAAATGTTCTTCCTCTGTCTGCGATTAAACTCAAGTAGGAGGTTCCCATGTCTCCGACGTGCTTTACGACTCTTTGTTTTAGACTGATCCTGTTTCTTTTTGGCTCCTTGCAGATTCTTCTCTTTCTGTATAAACATATACAATTCAGTCATAATGTATATGTCTATCAAAAGGTATTCCTACTTTTACACCTCACCAGTTTCATAGCCATCTCCTGGAGTCTGCGTGGGAGGCGTTTAGGGTTGTGGCTCATGGCACGTCTCCGCATATGTTTTGGTAAAGCAGCAAACAGATGACAGCTCGCCGTTTTCCTTCTCACTGCTTTGACCATCGCGTGAACTTCTGCTGCCCTGGCCCGAGCAAAAGAGCCAGCTGAGAAAAAAATAAGTAGCACAAGTCACTTTCCTAAGATGCTGTATAGTGACGTGATGCAATATCTGCTGTTTTCAGTTTGCTGCAAACTTACCAGTGATGTACCTGGGCATCCCTTTACTGTAAGCGCCATCTATTTGATGTCCTCTAAGCCAGCCATGGTGTGGCCCTGGGAACCTCTGCGTTGAACCAACATTACCTATAAAACACAGCCGGACTATGAGCAAATTCACACTGTTGATAAATTGGTAAATGATTACTAGCAAACGCTAACAACATAACACTGGGGTCAATATAGCTCACCTGTAAAATGTGCTCTGCTCTCGACAGGATACTGCACATTTGCAGGCTGGTTTTTCATCTTAATCTCTCTCCTCCTCGATTTCGCGTCAGAAATTTTCTGGTTTAGATAAATCAAAACATCAAATGAAACTCTTGACTGAAGTTTGTGAAAGCTAGCTAGCAGTTTCTCAAGCTAAATGCACTGTGCATTTGTCGTGTCTGGATCGATTCCATTGTTACGAAGTGACTGTATTAACTTGCCTTCGAGCTATCCATTGTTGTGTGTTAATTATGCCGAAACCCCAGAATCGCCCGTTTTAGTCCGTGCTGCCCATGATGATGCCATGTGAGCTCCTCTTTCGCCGCCGCTGCTCACTTCCGGATGTGATGTGTTCGCGCAAAACGCCCACGAACAAATTATAATACTCGATAAATAAATTCTTCAATAAAATCACAAAAAATATTTGTACACTGCGTGTAATTGTGCTGATTATATACCATGTTGTTATTTTTGTTCATTTAGTAAAGAAGTGTACATTTTAGATATAATTTGCGTGTTTATTTTGTGCATTACGACACAGTAGCTGCAACGTAACACAACAGCGCCCTTGCTCCTTCATCCAGTTGAACGAATGGCCGAGCGTGGTATTGCAAGCTAAAAGCTTTAGAAACGTTTTCTCCATAGACTACAATAGCGAAAGAGAGCCCTGTGAAATGGCTCACAGGGAGTCTGCAGCTTCAGACAAAGGCCAATTATTTTCCATGCACTTACTATTTTTGGAATATTACCTT
>JAADKR020000021.1:5624338-5643536 GCA_011763505.2 Lythrypnus dalli
CTGCAGCAAAATCATGCTGTAGGTCTTTGGTGCTGGTCTGTGGGTTGACTTTGACTGTTCTCACAATTTTTTGCTTCCGTTTATCCCAGATTTTCCTTGATCTGCCACTTAGAGCCTTAACTTGAACTGTGCCTGTGGTCTTCCATTTCCTCAATATGTCCCCAACTGTCAAAACAGAAAACTGAAATCTTTGAGACAGCTTTTGGGATCCTTCCCCTGATCCATGATGTTGAACAATCTTTGTTTTCAGGTCATTTGACAGTTCTTTTGAGACCATGTCGCTACTCTTCAAAGAAGATGCAAAGAGGTTAAAAAAAGCCTAAAATTGGCCTTAAATACCTTTTCTAATGATTAGATTCACTTGTGTATGAAGGTCAAGGGTCACTGAGCTGACCAAACCAATTTTCAGTTTGAATAATTAGTTCTAAAGGTTTGAAATCAATAAAATGACAACAGTGCCTACATTTATGCCCCTCCCTAATTTTGTTTAATCAATTATTGTACACTTTCTGTAAATCTTATAAACTTCGTTTCGCTTCTCAAATATCACTGTGTTCGCCTCCTATGTGATATATTTAATTGATTTTTTTTATCCAAAGAACCAATGATTTACAAAGGAAAATCATGAAAATTAACGTGGTTGCCTACACTTTCTGTATATCAAATTCAAAAACACACATTGAATACACATCACACACTCATGATTATACATGGGAAGCCCTCGCATTTAGCTGTTATTTTTATTTCTAACTGCCCCTAACAGAGAAATCTTGTCCTCTTAACTGACGTTCCTTAAGCATTGTACAACATTGTACTACAGTTGTCCTGCTCAGCTGTCCTGTTTATCCTTCACCAGGTCCTCTCATTTCTAGATTGCTCTGGGGGATACGTGAGATTGATGTTTTTAGATTTCTCAAGTGCATTTAACACTATCCAGCCTCAGATTCTAAGAGGCAAACTCGAGAATCAAGGTGTGGAACCTGCTTTTAATGAGTGGATCACCAGCTATCTCACAGAAAGGCCACAGTATGTCAGACTGGGACTTGCGCTATCGGGGACTGTAAGTACCAGCATCGGAGCGCCGCAGGGAACTGTGCTATCCCCTTTTCTCTTTACCCTCTACACATCTGACTTTGTACACGAATCACCTTCATGCCACATACAGACGTATTCAGATGACACTGCTGTAGTGGCCTGTGTGAGGGGAGGGGATGAAGGGGAGTACAGGAGGGTCATCTCAGACTTTACAGATTGGAGCATGGACAATGGACTCCTCCTGAACACATCTAAAACCAAGGAGATGATTGTGGACTTTAGCAGGTACAAAACACAACATCTAGTTATCTGGTTATTGACGGGTACGGCATTGAAGTGGTCCAGACCTACAAATATCTAGGTGTCCACTTGGACCATAAACTGGACTGGTCGGTGCATACAAACGCTGCCTACAAGAAAGGACAGAGCAGACTCTTTTTTCTGAAGGAGCTTAAAACTTTTGATGTTTGCAATAAGATGATCTATCATTTTTTTAAATCAGTCAACTGTAGCCAGCGCTGTATTTTTTGCTGTTGTCTGTTGGGGCAACTCCATTACTGCCCGTGACAGAAACAAGCTTGACAAACTGATAAGGAAGTGTGTGTCAGTAATGGGTATGGGGGCAGACTCTGTGTGAGAACTGGTGGAGAGCAGAATGAGGAGGATGGAGTCTATCCTCGGCAACAGTTTGCACCCTCTTAACAGCACAGTGGTCGCTCAGAGAGGAGACCGCAGTGACCGGCTCC
Source organism: Lythrypnus dalli (assembly GCA_011763505.2). Lineage (NCBI taxonomy): Eukaryota > Metazoa > Chordata > Actinopteri > Gobiiformes > Gobiidae > Lythrypnus > Lythrypnus dalli. The sequence goes on from JAADKR020000021.1 coordinate 5,626,120, forward strand.
TCTCTATACATTGGAGAACTGAGAGATACAGGCGCTTGGTCATTCTATCAGACTAATGAACTAACTATTATGATTAATTTGTTTTTTGATATTTATATATATATATATACCGTATATAAAGATTGGTAACGGAAAATGGAGCTCAGCGATTGTTGTTGTTTCTGTAAGAATTTAAGGGTTGCGGATGTGTTGGCACATTCTTCAAACATCTGTGACCCAAAAAGAAAAACACAAGCATTGCTGAAAAAGTCATGCCTCTGATGTCATGAAATATTTTAGCTCTAAACATCTAAATCAAACATCTGATTTATGATGAAACGGACAGACAAGAAATTTAACTCAATGGATAAGCTATCACAGAGCTGTATTGCATCATCTAGTTTATAGGTTCATAATAAAGGGTTTGTGGTTCAACCGTTAAGCAATGATTGATAAATAACAAAATATACCCACCTTCTTCTGGTTCTTTGCTGTCCGTTGTAACAATCTTAGCCGACTCCTTGGCTACTTGTTTGGCCTTCTTCTTAGATTTCTTTGCCTAGAAGTGAAAGAAGTGAGTGAGCAACGTCGAAGGGTTTGTGTTGTAAAAACAGCAACAATTTCTAATATTCCAGGTGCATTTCATAACAAGAACCCAATGGAGATTTTATGATAAATACTGGCAATAACATTTACTTAAAAAAAATGGACTGCAGTGTGTTCGATTAATTTACTAGTATTGAGCCTAAAGTGGACAGGTAAATGTTTTTCCACTCTTTCTCCACGTCTTTTAATAGAATTTTAGCAAATGTTTGTCTATGGACAAGATTTACTAATAGCCTTAACATGGCATATTTCTATGGCTATTAATACCATAGGATCTCACACTATCGGAACAGGAATCAACCCCAACATAACCACATAAAGTCACCAGTTTTGTAAGCAGTCCGTTAAAACAGGACAGCTCCAGGTTTGTCAAAGTACAATTTAAGACTTTTTAATACCTTATGGTTATTTTAATGCCATCATCTAAGGCCAAAGGATTTTTTTATTATTATTTTTCTGACAATATAAATATCATACAAAAATCGAATGATGGGGAAAAAATAAGCTCCAAGTGAAAATAAGATGAGTAAAAACAAAAGGATATTTTGGATATTATGGGGCGCAGATGGTAGAGAAGGTCGTCTTATAATCGTAAGGTTGGCGGTTCGAACACCACTCCCGCAGGTGCATACTGTCGTTGTGTCCTTGGGCAAGACACTTCACCCTCATTGCCTCCAGTGTCTGCGCACACTGGGGTGAGTGGTTGCTTGATGTAAAGCGCTTTGAGTGCCTACTGTAGGTGGAAAAGCGATATATAAATTGAAGCCATTTACCATATTGTTAGACAGTTTGAGAAATACATTTTAAACATTTGTTTAAATGTACAAAGTTGTGTGGCTTTTATAGATGCCTCTCTCAGAACACTGCAGCCTGTACAGGTTTAACACTGAAACCCAACTCTGCCATAGCCTGGAAAAACCCATATTGCTTCTCGCGCTGAATTTCATTCCTCTCAGCAAAGCAGTCTGGACAGTCACTTGTTCTTGCGGAAACTCCCAGCTTGTAGTTTTTTTGTTTCAGTATCTAAGATATAGCAGAAGTGAAGTGCTCTTTCGATGTAGCCTTAGACCTTGTTTAAAGAAATAAATATATAATAAGCTGTTTTCTTCCTAGTCTAATTTTCGTCCCGCTGCAAACGTCAACTAGTAAAACTAATACAATTGGCTAATGCTGCGTTCCAGGCGACCGGGAAACTTTCGAGATAAATGCATTGAAACGTCACTCAAATGGGAAATTACGGGAACACTTCCACATGACATCGTATATTCTCCTGTTACAGCATTAGTCGTAGTGTTTAAATGAGAGTTTATTCAGCTAAAACGCTCCGAGGTCGGATGTTGTCATTCTCAAGTGGGAAAAATTGCAGTTACCAGCTTCCTAGAAAGCACTGTAAGAGCTTCATACAGACACTTATGAGAGGCACTTGTATCATCCAATAAACGGCTCTACATCTCACTTGTGATTTAGTTGTGTTAACCAGGCTAAGTCTTCCAGCTGCTGTGCTTACATCACTGCTGTGCGACAGTGAAGACGTACAAGTTTTTCATTTAAGGTGCATACACACTACACTCACTGGTAGTTTATCGCTTGTTCATTGTGTAGTCAGTTGCATGTCTTGGGAAAAATTGTGTGTGTCAAAATGTCTCCTCCCAGGACATCGTGGGGTCCAGAGTCACTTGACCACCATTGACTTGCATGGAAATGCCTCGAAACGCACCAAGGGAAGCGCAAATGGTGTGTAGGCAGCTTAAACTCACTAGACTTTAGAAAAGGTTTGTAACTGGTTTATACACAATGAGGAGGAAGAGTTGGATGAGTAAGAAGAGTCTTTATTTGGTTTGTTTACATTATATTTGGTGATATTTGCTGTAGTTTATCTGTGTATATGGGGCAAAAATCAGGGTTTGGGACTTGCCTCAGCAGCCTTCTCGCCCTTCATTTCTGCAGGAGGCTGATGGTGATGTGGCACAATCTCCTCTGTCTCCATAGCTTCTTCCTGTGGCTCCACTACTGCTCTCCCGTTGAGTTGGGATTTCTGACGATCACACATAGATGCACTTAAAACACTGTACCATAACACAGGAATACACTACGAGTCACAGACAATTAACTCTTTCTAAATGGAATAAATCCCGTGAGCACATTGATTCTGTCGGTAACATGGCAGCTAGCCTAGCCGCTGTCACCGCACTCACCTTCTCGGATTTTTTCTTTTTCTTCTTAGGCTCTTCTTTGATTATATTTTCGGCTCGCTTAACCTCCTCCGCACCGCTGTCCTCCGCGGCTTGGACAACGGGTTGTTTCTTGAAGACAGCCCGACAAAGCGAGGCCCACAGAGCCATCAATAGTAGAAGCCCGGAGCATGCGGCTAAGAGGATCAGCCATGGCGAGATGAGCTCGGAATTCAGCCCCAGATCCACGCCGAGCTCTGTCCGCAGCCAGAGCTGACCCCGGGACAGGAGCTCGGCGAGTCGGGCCATGACTACCTCGACCTGGCGCGAGGCCGCGTCCTGCCATTGTTCCATTTGAATAGCGTTTCGTTCCCGGTGACAGCAGAGCGATTCGACACGCTTCACTGGCTACTGTTAGCGGGCTAGCCTAGCTGTTAGCAGTGCTAGCTAGAAATAACGGTACAGACTCGACAACATCATCCACAAAAATAAGTCCGACCGTCCCTTCGCCAGCAACATCGACTTAGCTTTGTCTTCAGCTAATGGGTAAAGCGGAGAAGTGCAGCTGTGATGAACGAGCCCGGCTATTACGCGGTCAGTCGCTGATATTATGGTACAAGGCCACCGCTTACACCGACCGAGGCTGCTTTTGATTCACCTCATATGGCTCCACCTGGGCTCTACTAGACTGGAGCAAGCGCGCGACGTTCAGGGCGCCTCGGAAATTTCAACTATTGAGTAGCAACTCACCCCCAATCAATTTTTTTGCTGATAAACTGTATAAACATATGTTTAATAGCCTTGTTTTAGTCATTAGTTTGACATTTAATGCATAGTTGTGTAAAAAGTTGTTTTGTGCCGAAAACCGTTAGTGTAGCTCTATCTACAGGTGAAAAACGGGTACTGCATTTTCAATTTCGATTCGTCCTTCTGATCAGCTCTGGTGTTTTCTGCAAAGACACAACGCAATTCTGATGTCAGCAGCCCGACCGCTATCCGGTATAGAAGCGGTTCAGTCTCGCACCAGCCCTCGTAGCGAGTTGGAGGAGGAATAGCGAACATTGCGAGTGACTTAATATCCATTTTCAGGTTGACGAGCTATTAGCATAGTGTAGCATGCCAAACTCCCATCTCCCTCTTTAATACCAAACTTTTATTCAAACATTTTATTGTAGATGGAGCATTCCAGTATGGATTGGGTAATTTCACAACACTCACTACATTCATTTAACAATATTCGAATTCTGAGTATGCTAATTAACAGTATGTTACAACGCATGCGCGATTGGTAATTTACCTCTACTTTATTACTACAAGTGAATGCATGACAAAGCCCTGCTCAGTAAATTTTAGATTACCTACTGAATAATTTATGAAAGCAGATATGCTATTTTTAACTTAAGCAACCCTCTTCTTTAATTTACTATTTATAATGTAGTTAAATAAAAATGTCACAATATAGTATACCTTAGGTCAAATTCTTTAGTGCACATTGTACCGAATGGAAAGAATTATTTCAATACTTTCACTTTCATGGGTCAGTGTTTAAGAGAAAGTTATTCAGAACGCCCAGCTTTCCCGCTGGATGAGCAGGTTTTTCAGGTTTTAAATAAAGCATACATTTCTTCCTCGAATAAGTATTGAACGTTCGAGGATTTACGGTATACGGCCAAAATATACAAAGGCATTAGTAAAACTCCAACTAAGCATAAGAAATGGAATACAGTAAAGAGTCCAAACACACATAATTGCATCCAAGTTTATTTTCAAATTCCCTATTCCCCCTGTACAAGAAAAACTTCTCCATGAAGGCAGCAGTGATCTGTCAGTGATAGTACTTTTCTGGGGAAGGGGGAAAAGAAAAACTCATGTTATCACAGTGTGTCATCCTAATCTTTTTAAATAAAATGTATACTGCTGTCATCTTTGGCTGGGTTTTTGATATGACAAACTTTGCGTCAAACCAAATTCCTAGGAAGCAAATGTGTAATCCGATAGCAGAGCAGGGGTCTTTTTACTGTGCCAATACAGGAATGTTTTGGACCGCTTTATGAACACAAAAAATAAACAATAAAAATAGAAATAAAAATTATATTACCGCTCAGGGAAATGGCGACAATATACTGAATTTCATAAAACTATATAGACAAAAAATAAATCTACAAAATGGAGCTAATATTACACAACAGTAAACATGTTATTCTCTTTTCCTTTTTTCTCTTCAGTCTACACAAAACCAAAGTTCTTGGTCTTAATGGCTAGGAGCAGTTTCTGTTTGAGGATCTGTTTGGAGGAGTAGAGTGGCACATAGAGGCGGGAGATGCACGTGTTGGCCGTGGGCAGGTGCTGGTCGTCCGGGGGTCGGATCGTGATTGAGGGCATCGGCTGGAAACCCTCCTCACTTGCCGGGAGAGATGGACTAGATGTCCAGAAGTACACCTGCAGAAAGGGAACACACAGTGGGTCATTTTAAAGATTGCAGACAGTGATGTACCACTTGCTGCTTAAAAAAAACTGTATTTTAGTCTCACAAAAGACAGTAATCTGATCATTGAAGAGATGGAATAGAAACTAATGACACAGAACACATAATATAAAACTTAAACAAAACAATGCATTTTATTTAACTCTAATTTATTTCACCAGGGAAGTCTCACTGAGATTAAAAATATCTTTTTCAGAGGAGTTCTGGTCTCAGATGGGATTCTATCGTACGTATTTTAAATGGTAGGGGAAACAGCAACACCCGGAGGAAAACGCAAATTGTTTAACTTTCAAGTAAATTCGTTTCATGGAAGACCCCTGTAGGGTAGCCCATAGAGTCAGTTGATAAACATACCAAATCTTGCCTCTCCGTCATACTCATCTTCTCAACTATGGACCAAAACCAGCGTTTGAACTGCAGAAGTTTATCCGCATTTTCTCCTGTTGGATGAAATACAGTTAGTGTTTTGTTTTGTTCTGTCCCGTCCCAAAAAGAAATAAGAAATAAACAACAACAACAAAAACTACAGCGCTTAATGTAAGGAAAATAGTGTTGGGTGGGAAAAAAAGATAATCCATACCAGACTCATCATTGAAGGAGGTGAAGCTGATGAGCATTTGGACATTGACTTCTCCGCAGCCATTCACCAGGAGCCTGAAGTCCTCCGCAGTCAGATCCTCCAGAGCGTTTTTAGGGATAACATCCAGTAAGCCTTTCCTCATTGCCTAAAAGTGCAAACTTAATTACATCACTATCAATTAATATAGTTAATCTGCAACTTTCTTCAAGGTTAATCACTACCAAGTGCCTTGGAAGGCACATGCCAGATATTTACTTCAGTTAAACAAAAGTTTGTTCTTGCATATTCTCATCAGAAAGAACAAATTAAAAAATGCGACAATTGAGCTGAGCTGATCTGATTTCTATGGACTCATCTGAAATAACTAAAATCACAAACTAGTGACCACAAATTGCCTAGTGTTACATCAGTAGCTTGTCTAATGCAAAAGGTTTAAAGCACAAAACGTGTCTTACGTGAAGAGGCTGCTCAGCCACCACCAACATCCTGTGCTCGGCATACTTCCTCACATATTCATAAACGTTCAAAGGAGTTACTGGCATGTTCACTCCACCCGATAAGAGCTCCACCTATAGGAAAGACAAATTATTGGTTTCAAAGATGTGGGTTTTGATTTTAAGCTTATTAGAAGGTGGCCACCACCTTTTTCAACAGACTTGCATCTTGACAAAAAATCCATCACAACAAAGAAAAGTCAGCCGTTTCCGATCTACATTTTAAGTAATGTTTAAGGCCATTAGTTTTCTCCATAGCATAGTTGAACTAGGGCTGCACAATATATATTATTAAAAAAATATCGCAATATGCTTGATGCAATATATCTACTGCAAGAAGCCACAATCATAGTTCTTACCAGTGGTTTAACAAAGTAACAGTCTGTTATGCTGTTAATTGGGCCGCTACGTTACGTGGTAATGTCTGTCAAATGTGTGAGCGCAACAACGAGGAAACTTTACGCACAGGCACGCCCCGCACGGGAAGTTTTCCTCGTTCATTCAATCGACTATGTATTAAATGTTTCTGCAATCTAAGTTCAGATCCGCACAGTGGTGCGAGGAAGGAGCAGAGGTTCAGGGGGTCCAACAATTAACCCCTGACACCTAAAACCAATAAATGTATGTTTTTGCTTTTGTCCTGCTAAAAATCATTACAAAAATCCATCTGACCGAGACACTTTTGCAAACTCGGCCTAAAAAAAATAAAATAAACATTGGCACATATAAACGTTGCGTTTTAATTTTCTTATTATAGTGACATATGTATTGGTAGCTTCCTGATGTTATACATTTACCTGTCCAGCCCCCTCTTCTTTACATAGATCTATGGCAAAGGCCAGGTCCATAGCAGCAAACACGGCCTCTGCTTCCCCAGTGAGTGAATGGCGAATAAGCTGTCTTAGGCTCTCGTACATTACAGGGTCAAAGAAGGCAAAGTCGTGCCAGTTAACCTTAACAACATGAAAAGGGCTGTCAAATTCTAAACAATCATAATTTACAAAATATGTGTGAAAAAATATATCTAAATATCTTACCTTTCTTCCCAGCAGCACTTTAATGACATGTCTGTTTAACGTGATTGGACAGAGCTCGTTCTGTAGCAGACATAACCCCAGTATCCTGTGAAAGAGAGCATTTTATTACTAAGATATATTCTGTGTGACAATTTACAATGATAAAACATATTATATGATAAAAATAAAAGATTAAACAAATTATGTAATAATCTGAAAATATTAGACAACATGAACATAAATACGTAATTGAAATGATTACTGTTGAAGTAATAATGACAAAACTGGGATGTACAGAAGAGAAGTTACTTATTTTTAAAAAACAATCACTTTACAAAAGTCTCACCTCCCAATGTTCCTGAAACAGTTGAGTCTGGCCTCAGTGTTTTTTCCAGGTCGGGGGGAGTAGAAGCCGCGTTTCCCTGGCTGATAGAATAGAGGAGCATTATCGTCCCCATCGTCGGGATCATCGAGCTCCATGTCGACCACACTGCGCGTCGAACCGTGGCGCTTCCGATTCTCCTGCTGCTGTAATTGCACAAGACAAGACTAGAAAAATGTCATACAAAACTCACAAGAAGCCTATGCATTTCTAGTCCGTTTACTAAAGTGCATACACGGTTGGTTGTCTAGTGGTTCTTCACAGTGACTATATCTGTCTTGGTTATTTATAAAGTTTTATCAAGGAATTATTTCTGGTGTGTTTATAAAACCTGATACAGACAGAAAAATAATAGCTTACTTGTGCTTTTTCTGGAGTCTCTAAAAGACCAAGGTCCAGTATGCTGTCTGCACCATTTTCCCTGGGGTCATACAAAGCATAATTAAAATGACGCAGTATCACAGTGGCAATTGTGCATGTACAAATCAGTGTTTTCTCTACCTTCCGTGTGCTATAAGGAGCTCCATGGCCTCCTCCACTCTCGCTCTGAGCGAGTCCTCACTGGCGAGAAGTAACAGCAGCTGAGCTGGAGACAACTCCAGTAGCATCCCAGTGATTTTACTGGCAAAGGCCTGACAGCACAACAACAAATGGCAATTGATTAAGATAAAAAAAAAGTAATATCTATGGATTGAAGAATTAATCACTTCGAAATGATAAGATAGATAAGTAAAATTAATCATTAAAAAGTTCTTTACCGGTTGCATTGCGTGAACCCGAGGGTAGAGCCGCTCCCCCAGAGCCTGTCTGTGAGCGGGCAGTGGGTCGGGCTCGTCGCTGGGGTTTCCCTCGGAGGAAGGCCTGAAGGGTCTGGTGTCAATGGACAGCTGTCTCCTGGAGTCCCTGCAACAAGAAAACAAAGGTTAAAGTCAAAACTCAAGAGCCTGGAGGAAGTGCTGTTTCTGATTTTCTAATTACTTATTTTACTTTATTTAACAAGGAATGTCCCACCGAGACTAAGATGGTGTTTCAACAGAGGTCTTGATCCTGGTAGAATATTCTTTTGTACATCACATTACAACAAAGCAAATAACATCGTCAGTTTCAGCATTTGTGAATTTTCAATATAAAGATCTAATTTTATGAGAAATATTCAAATCTAAAAAGAAAATCCACAAACACGGAATCTGGTCATGCTTTAAACACATTTACTCACCAACGAACTACAACACAAAAATCACTAATTGAATGTTAATAATTTTACCATTTCCTCTCAAATAGTGATGGAGCGTTTACCTGTCTCGGTCTCTCCTGGATCCTGCTCTTAGGCCTCCACTCCTCCGTTCTCTTTCTCGGTCTCTGTTTCTTAAGCGCTGCATTAGATCTACAGATGTACCAACACAAACATGAATATTACTGAACAACAGTTGGAACAAAGATATTACTTTAAGACAATTCAGCATTACCATCTAATTACATTTCACTGCAAAAAATATCCACATTAGTTAAACTGTCATATATTAATATTGATTTACGTATTTACAGGACTGTCTCAAAAAATTAGGATATTGTGATAAATTGCACTGCATTGATGCAGCAATCAGTGCAAAAGGATTCTCAACCAAGTACTGAGTGCATTCACAGACATTTTCATATGTTTGATTTTTCTTTGCTGTCAAATTTTTGGAGATAGGATATTTGAGCTTTCTTAAACTGTAAGCCATAATCAGTAATATTAAAATAATAAAAGGCTTGCAATATTTCAGTTACTTTGTAATGAATCCAGAATGTATGACATTTTTGATTTTTTAATTGCATTACAGAAAATAAAGAAATGTATTCTACTTTTCTGAGACAGTCCTGTAGTATTACATGTTTCAACATATATTCAACCTTCAAGCAATTAAACAATTAAATTAGTTAAATGGTCTAGGTTCAAGTCAAAAGTAATCAAATGCCTATTTAATTGTTGAAATCTACCCTAATGTGGACATAATTTAGCAGCGTTTGTATTTTCCATGTTTTGGGCATACTTGAATTGTAATCGTGATGACACGTACTGCTGGCCTGCATGCCCTTGCTGACACTCTGTACACAGTCCAGGTTGGGCAGTTTGTCGTTGGACAGGAGCGCCAGAGCGATAGCCGTGTAGAAGCTTCGGGCCACACCGCTGCCTTCTCCGGGCTCATCCTTGAACGTGACCTTCACTCTATGCACAGCCATTGGTGTTGTGGTGCAGCGGCGGCCGAAGTGAGTGTTGAGCTGCCGCATGGTCTGCTGAATGAGCTGGTCTCGATCTCGGTCCACCTCCAGAGCAAGGTCCCGGGATTGAAGGTTTCGAAGCTTCTCCATCTCTCGCCGAAACTTGGACTCCTTTACCTCAAATCCACCCAGTTCAGTCAGAATCTGGAGAACACAAATATAGTGTAAATCGGCAAACGTTTGAAAAATGTAAAACAATTACTACTTTCACAAGCAATCCTTACTCTGAAAACACACGGAAATTGAGTCAATAAATTCAAATAATAAATATTGTTAAAAATAATATAAAATGTCTTTAATGTATTGTCATGTCTTGTGCACTTGATTTTCTACATACTGATCCAGGCTCAGCCCCCACATCCTCCATGAAGACTCGTCCGAACAGTTCAAGCGAGAGACGCCAGCGACCCAGCAGCATATCGTGTGAAATCATCATCCCCATGAAACTACAGTGGGGTCTAAAACACATAAGGACAGTGTTAAAAAATAAGAAATTGGTGTTTGTTCTACTAGAAATCTGAAAGAGAAGTGAATGCATCACAGCATTGCATAAATGCTGTATTGTACTTGATTGCAGTATTTGCCTATTTACCTGAATGAAGGTAGCGGCGGCCCGTCACTTTCTGTCAGTCCGATTTCAGCGAGTAGACTGCTCTTGAGCTGAGCAGCCAGGTCATGGGGGGAAGGTCCTGGTTTGGACGGCTCCAGCTCCTGATCTCCGAGTGACTGGTTGTCAGGCCCTCTCTGACTCGTGTCCATACTCATAACGTTCTTCAAGTTGGCCGAATAAGACATCTTAGTGGGCAAAATCTGTAAGATTAAATGGTAAATTTTTAAAGCGCTTTTCCACCTACAGTCGGCACTCAAAGCGCTTTACATTAAACAACCACTCACTCCAGTGTGCGCAGACACTGGAGGCAATGATACGACAGCTTGCAGCTGCGGGAGTGGGGTTCGAACCACCAACCTTACAATTATAAGACGACCTGCTCTACCATCTGTGGCCCCTTAGATTAGGGAATTAACTAAAGAGAACGCACAAATGCTGTGAAGAGGCCAAAATGTAACTGCACAGTGCACAACAGGGTTGGCATGTAGGCATGACATACATTTGTGGCTAATGCATTTGGTTTGGGGCACCTCATCATCAATTTTTCATGTTTTATTTATTAATGAAATTAGTGTGTGACTAATTATTTATGTAAAAATCAATCTACAAGCCTTGTGAGCATTTTCTACTCACTACTCTACTCCCTACTCTCTCACTACTACTGTCTGTCCATCTATCTATCCATCCATCCATCCACCTACATACCACAAGTAGCTAATTGCATACTAGTTTGTTATTGGCGATGGTTTATGGATGTTAAAAATATGGAAAGGCCCTTCCTTTAAAACAACAAAATTCAGGAAATAAAGATTGGAGCCCTTTGAGTAGAATAGCTATTGGAAACAGAAATACTCAAAAGTGCTAATGAAGCCTTTGATGGAAAAACATTGGATGCTTGAAACTTCAAAAATGTCAATTAGACAGAAAAATGTCACTTTCAAATCATAAAACAATTGTATGCTTCAAGTCTCACTCTTAATTGACTTAATTGTGTGTGAAGAAATTGATTATTAACATAAAGCAATTAAGTAAGTAGAGGGTATTATACTAGATACCTACTTTATACTAGGGTAGTATAAGGTAGGTATATAATCAAAAATATTTTTGCAGTCAATACTAAACATTTTAAGCGTCTGACAGGCCAGTTGGGTAGTTTCCTTTTCACTGGCCTTAACATTAAGGACTGTCCTTAAACCATCAATGACATACTATTATCATGACAAACTATGGATATATGATGTTGACACGCAAGCAGTTGTGTAATTGTATGTACTTAATCCTACTTTTTTGAAACCCCCAGCCTAAAATACCAAGATACATTTGCCAAACTTTTTTTTTAAAACGGCCAATGGTTCCAGGGCTATGTATTTGTTTATAAATCATTAATTGCTTCATTTTTGGGCTTTTAAGATTTTGTAACAACAGCAGATGGTAGTTATAATAATAAATATGAATTATCAAAATATGAATTTCCAAAAAAAAAATTCTCTAGAATTGTCAAACTTATCCTGATTAATATTTTGAGATATGTCAAAACTAGAGGTCAACCGATATGGGTGTTTAAAAGGCCGATGCCGATTCCGTACATTTTCCACCACTCTTCTCTTCCCACCTATACTTTTGTTTGGACGTGTGACAAAGTCATTATCTTATGTTTAGATACTGTGAAGCCGGTTTTAGCATGGAATGAGCTCAGGCTGCCACTGTAACCACAAAGCAAGTAACCTTGTTTTTTGTTTGTGTTGTAGATAATGCAAATTAATGATATTCTCTAAAACGGCAAAGTTTTGAAACATAACACTTTCTTACAATTCCCTGAAGTAGTCTTGTGGTACTTTTCATTACTGTCTGAGCCATGTATAGGATAATTTGTGATGACAGCAGAATCCAAAAACCAATAAATCATATTCTTCACCTGATTTTGTTGAGGAAAAAGAAATCAGGGCAAGATGTCTGGCCAGAAACAAATTCCACAAAAAGATTCAAATGTATAAATACATATCAAAGTAAGACTCACCCAATGACTAAATAATAATCAAAAATAATGATCAAAACAGGCTTTTACTGAAACTTGTATTTGAGCTGATGTGTCTGCCCTCATCTGTTTAAACTGTATATCTTTGTTGTACAAATAAACCTTTGTTTTTGGTGATTATACTTCCAACTGTGTAAGTATAAAAACAAGTTTGAATGGAGAAATAGAGACCGAGAAGAGATGATTTCCAATGTGTTTTCTGAGCATGAATCTGCGGTTCTGAATGTGCGGTGGTAGATCTGCAGCGACTTCAGGCTGCAGTTATGCCACAACTGCGGATAAAGGGAAAAGCAGCAGCCTGGAGCCGCTACAGATTCAGGAGCATATCGATCTACGTTGGGAATTTATTAATTACAGTAGAATGTATGTAGAAATAATCCGCGGGCCAATAAAATGCCTCTTGAGGGCCAGATCTGGCACGTGGCTCATACTTATACTGGCTTCTGTGCGTGGTCCTTTTGTCAGTAAAATCGTCAGCCCGAAGGTTGGGTCTTGGGCAGGACAATGACCACAAACATACCTCAAAACTGGTTATGGAATGACTACATCAGGCGAGAATTAGGGTTTTAGAATGGTCTTCCCAATGTCCTGACTTAAACCCCATTGAGCACATGTCGACAATGCTGAAGAAACAAGTCCATGCCAGGAAGCCATCAAGTTTAACTGAACTGCACCAATTCTGTCAAGAGGAGTGGTCAAAGATTCAACCAGAAGGTTTCCAGAAGGTTGTGGATGGCAATCAAAAGCGCCTTATTGAAGTGAAAAAGGCCAAGGGACATGTAACCAAATATTAGCACTACTGTATGTATATTTTTGACCCAGCAGATTTTGTCACTTTTTCTGTCAACCCAAAAAAAGACATAAAAGAACCATACTTCTTGAATGCTTTTTGTGACAAAGAAGTATCTGTTCCAATCACTCCATCAGAGATGTTGAAATAATGGGAAACTCAAAAGAGCCACAACATTGTTCTTTAAAAGTGTATGTAAACTTTTGACGACAACTGTGTGTGTGATGCTTTGAGTGCACACCACAGAAGAAAATTTAGAAAAATGTTTGCCATCAAGGCTCGTAGATAAAATGTACCAAGATTTCTATATTTTTTTTTCATTTCAGAGTAGGATTTATTTACTTCAACAATATATTAAAAGACATATTACAAGCTTATTATTGAAATATCTCTTCAAACTATCATTTTTGCCATTGACTATGAAAAGTACACACATAGGTTCACATTGGTATTAATGATCGACATTTATAGCAAAGCCATCTTAAAGCCATCTTCGTCAAGGTTTTCCTGATTTTCAGGATGCCTTACTTCAGGAGGGAGCGTGCAGGGGGGTAAGGGGGTCAAATTTCAATTTTGTTTTTGGTTCATACATTTACCTTGTTAGTACACCCCCCCACCAATATGAGTGGCATGTGTGTACAGTGCAGAGGGAAGTACCTGAGTGGGGTTTACCTCCAGGCAGTTCCGGTCCACACTCGACTCGGACAGCCCTTTAGCCGTTATATACGAGGTGGAGTATAGGCCCTGAGAGGGGCGGCCAAACAGGTCTTCCTTCCTGGCATTGGGCTGAAAAGTATAAAAATAAATGACTGGCTGCTTCTCCAAACCGCATCCACATTATTCTTTGCAAATATACGATTCAACATTTCCAACATTTCTGTGGCACAAACCTGCAGAAGATGGGGCTGGTCGGCGAGTGGTATGGCCTCAGCCAATGGGACATCAAAGGGGTTTGGTGGGATACATCCAAGGAATGTCATTGAGTCCGAGCGACGAAAAAAAGGGTGGTTTTGACCAGTTTCAGCTGAGACCGGGTCCTCATCTTTGTCCTGAAGAGTTGAACCTGCCATGCCTTCAACACACAGTATTTTCTTTATCTCTTACCCTTTTTAATAAAAAATCACACATATATATATGCATATATATGCATATATATGCATATATATACACACACACAGTGGGGGTGTGAAAGTTTGGGTTAATTTGTTAATTTTCATAAATCATTGTTTCTTTGGATGAAAAAATTCAGTTAAATATATCACAAAGGAGACAAACAGTGATATTTGAGAAGTGAAACAGAGTTTGTAGAATTTACAGAAAGTGTGCAATAATTGTTTAAACAAAATTATGCAGGTGCATAATTTCCTCTGTGAATCTTCTCTGAAGAGTAGCGACATGGGAGTCTCAAATGAACTGTCAAATGACCTAAAAACAAAGATTGTTCACCATCATGGATTAGGGGAAGGACACCGAAAGTTGTCTCAAGATAGTCCAGTTGTCTGTTTCGACAGTTGGAAACATACTGAGGAAATAGGAGACACCAGGCACAGTACAAGTTAAGGCTCAAAGTGGCAGACCAAAAAAATCTGGGATAAACAGAAGTGAAGAATGGTGAGAACAGTCAAAGTCATCCCACAAACCAGCACCAAAGACCTACAACATGATCTTGCTGCAGATGGAGTCATTGTGCATCGTTCAACGCCTAACTAAGGTGCACTTTACACAAGGAGATGCTGCATGATGCTGAGTGTAATGCAGAAGAAGCCTTTTCTCTGCCCACATCACAAACAAAGCCGCTTGAGGTTTGCTAAAGCGCATGTGGACAAACTGGCTTCATTTTGGAATAAGGTGCTGTGGACTGAAGAAACTAAAATGGGAGTTATTTGGACATAACAATGGGCGTCATACGTGGAGGAAAAGCAACACAGAACTTCAAGAAAAAAACCTGCTGCCTACAGTAAAATTTGGGGTTGGTTCCATCCTGCTGTGGGGCTGCGTGGCCAGTGCGGCCAGTGCGGCCATTGCTGGGACTGGGAATCTTGTTGAAGTTGAGGGACACATGGATTCCACTCAATATCAGCAGATTCTGGAGACCAATGTCCAGGAATCGGTGACAAAGCTGAAGCTGCTAAACACTGCTCAAACCAAGGCATTCATTCAGAGGAACGTTCTGTAATGGTGATCTCTGTCCCCAGACCTGAATATTGATTGAAAATCTGTGGTGTGACTTGGAGAGCTGTCCATGCTTGGAAAACATCGAACCTGAATGAATTAGAGATGTTTTGTAAAGAAGAATGGCCCAAAATACCTTCAACCACAATCCAGACTCTCATTAGAAGCTATAGGAAGTGTTTAGAAGCTGAAAAAGGAGGATTTACTAAATATTGAGTTTTTTTTTTTTAATTTATGCACCTGCCTAATTTGGTTTAAACAATTATTGCTCCCTTTCTGTAAATTCTATAAAGTTAATTTCACTTCCCAAATATCACTGTTTGACTCCTATGTGATATATTTAACTGATTTTTTTATTCTAAAAAACAATGTTTCATAAGGAAAACCATGAAAATTAACACCCCACTGTGTGTGTGTGTGTGTATATATATATATATATATAAAAAGATTAATCGCGTCCCACCACTATTATATATATATATATATATATACATATACTGTACTCACTTTGATTGGTGTCTTCATCATTGTCATGCTCAGAGTCCTCATTGTCCAAACCCAGCTCTAAAATTTCACGATTTCTGTGCAAAAAGAAAAAACAAAACAGAAAACAAATCTCCATTAAAATACTGAATGTGTTTTACTTTAAATTCAGTCTACTCTAGTCACAAGTCTCATATTTCTGTGGCAGTTCACAGCAGACAAATAAATGAATGAAGAATCGACACAAAAAAATTACATCAAAAAAGTATTGGTCATCCTTTAGTTTAGTACACTGCTGAAGACCAATGATTTCCATTCACTGAAAAAGGAAGTCTTGTTCTATTTAATCTTCTGACCGCCAGAGGTTGTGCTTTAGGTACTGAATGTTCCCTTTGCGCATGCGCAATTCGAGTAGTAAATTCCAACGTCATAACCGTGACCCAAAAGCCAATCAGAGGCTATTTTGTCCGACGGCTCTTTTGCTCATTTCTTCTTGTGCGCAGATTATGTCGCATGTGTGTTTTTAGTTTTGAATCAGAACTTAGCACACTTTTTCTACTTTATACACTATAAGTAGCTCGGCCGGTAACCCTGTGACTGTTTTGGGCTGCGACGCTACTTCTAGTCCTCATTTCTCTCATCGCAGATAAGTGCTGTTTGTTCCCTCACCTTCGTTGAGCACAGTAGAGCAAAACAGCCTGGCACCGTATGTGCCAGGCTGTTTTGCTCTACTGTGCTTACGGTTAGCTTTATTTTTTTAGCTGGTGAAAAGCATGTTTGACTCTTCTTTCCCAGATTATGATTCTGGATCGCCACGGTAGTAACTAACCGTGGTTTTTTGTTTGCGCTTGCTTGACAGCAGCTAGCTTTGTGACTTTGTCTTCTTTTTCCACCTCTTCTGGTGTAGACCACATACACGTCTCTTACCGTAGCTTACAGTATTGGCTTCAGAGCATGTTTTTTCATTACCACTCAGTCTATTGTTTTGCACTGTGTATACAGGACTGTCTCAGAAAATTAGAATATTGTGATAAACCTCTTTATTTTCTGTTATGCAATTAAAAAAACAAAAATGTCATACATTCTGGATTCATTAAACACCAACTGAAATATTGCAATCCTTTATTTTAATATTGCTGGTTATGGCATACAAATATCCTATCTCAAAATATTATATATTAATATTAGAATATTATGAAAAAGTATACAAATATGATATTCAACTAATCACTTGAATCGTCTAATTAACTCAACTCATTTGAAAGCCTTGAGCCTTGAAAAACACTCAGCTTGGTTCAGTAAACTAAATCACAAGTACGGGGAAGACTGCTGATCTGACTTCTGTCCAGAGG
>JAADKR020000021.1:5650890-5667030 GCA_011763505.2 Lythrypnus dalli
CACATCACAATTAAGAGCAGTAAAAGATAACAGAAGAGCATGCAATAAAATAAACCAGTGCTAAACTAAACTAAGTAAGGATGCGAGGGCTTTGCCGCCATGTTTTTTTTTTCCCGGAGAAAAGCTCCTCCTCCTCCTTTCCCTGACCCGCAAAGTGTGGGTCCGTGTTCACTTATCCATAAGGGCTAGAAACGATAAGGGGAAGGCGAAGGGGGAGGACTATTTTGAATTGGACCACCACTAGAGGGTCTCGTGAACGAGCATTACGCAGGCGAAGGGCTAAGGGGAAGGGCTAAGGGGGAGTATAGAGACGCAGCCTCAGAAGCAATAGGAAGCATTTAAAAGCTGTTATTTCTACAAAAGGAGGATCTACTAAATATTGATTTCATTTATTTATTTTTAAATTTAAATTTATGCACCTGCCTAGTATTGTTTAAACAATTATTGCACACTTTCTGTAAATCCCATAAACCATATTTAACTGTTGTTTTTATCCTAAGAACCAATGATTTATAAAGGAAAACCATGCAAATTAACAACAAACTTTTGCACCCCACTGTAAAATAATGAATTAAAATAACCTTTTGGACCTTGACTTCCGAGAATGTGAAAAAAATATATACTGACCAGGGTCCATGGGTGGAGGATCTGGGACCCAACTCGGTGGAGCAATGGGAGGAGATACCGGGTCCTGGTGGTCACTGGAGGACGGACCAGACTCATGACGACCAAGACCAGCAGCTCTCAATGATCGTCGCATCATTTCCCTCAGACGAAGTCTGAAGGGACAAGAATTATTTGAATAATTTCAACAAAAAATACTGAAAAGGAGTGGACATTTTGATTGCTGTGGCTTTTTAATTTAATTGACATTTTGTGGAGAATCTATCTGAAGTCTGTCTTACCCTCTGCTATTAGATGAGCCAGTCCTGCTTCCAGAACTGTTGCTTGACACGACTGAGATGGCATTAGCAATTGCCTCCACAGCAGACAGGCGCTCAGCAAAGGTGTTTCTCTCTGACCTTTCAGCTTCTGAAATGTGAAAGCATTGTGGATCACAACACAGCAATAAGTGACTTGAAAGTTAAATTCAACACAATTCTACAGAGTTAAATCAGATAAACAGAACTCATGTAATTTTGATCACCCAATGATGGGTTACCTTCCTCTTCCTTGGTCTCCTTGTTGCTCACAGGAAAGCAGACAGAGACAGCGGTGTGTAGTATGTTTCGATTTCCGTCACAGCGGTGACCAAGCAGAGCTCCAAGTGCCTGACTACACTGGTCAAGGAGAAAGGCCTGCTCCAGGTTCACCAGATACTGTCGACACGCCTCATAGTCACAGCGCAACACATGCTGCATCAAAGTTTGTTTCTAAAAAGACAATATATGTTGATTTTCAGAATAAACACGACTTGGAAATAACATTTATTGGAAATGGCAATTAAAACTGTTATTTTTATGATAGGCTATAAATGCTTACCTCCACAGCCATAATAATAATAGCAGCTTTCTTTTTAATTGTGGAGTTAGAGGGTAGATTGGTCAGAGAGTGCACTCCCATTCCTAAGCTGTTTATAGGTGGCAAGTCGAGCCAATCTGGATCTCTAATTCCCCCCATGCAATCTTTGGCCATTGGGTAGATTGTGCCATTTCCATCTCGAAGGATGATGGGTGATTCCTGAGAAAAAAATATATATTTAGGTTGGTACAATACGCAAAAATAAAGAAATAAACTATTGTAATAAATGTAAAACAATAAAATAAACACACCTGCCCAGCAGTAAAGATGGCAACATTTCGCTCACTTTGTCCAAGGAAGGCTAGGTTACTAGTAGGAAAGTTATTCTCCTGCTCAGCTTTGCCTGTCGCCAGGTCAAAGATACAGTATCTTACCCAGTTACCAGTTTTCAAAACTGCATGAACTCCTGGAAAGTGAAAAATAGAATGTGTGGGTTTGTTACAGGAATGATCGGGTAGTAGACAAATTACCGGTACCTACCTTTGGAGTCAACATTTACAGCCAGAATCTCAGCCTTTTCGGGAATACTGAGTTTTTTAGGTGTTCGCTGAAAACAGTCTGGAACTTTGGGAGTTCCACCCGTTTTAACCACCTGCAATAATATGTAAATATAAAAGATTGGTTACATTGGACTGCAGGGACTCTGTATCCTAAATACTTGCATATAAACATACCTGCAACTCATCAATTCTCAGGAGCCTACAGTCCTGCAGCAGTGAGGAAGGGTCAGAGTCCGAGGGAGTAGCATTGCTTTGCTGGTTCACACTGCTGGACGTCCCTGGAAACTTCACAGCAACATACGCACCATCCACTTTGAGCACCTACGAGAAATGGCACAAGACAGTTGCTGTGGCAATGTTCAACATTTATAAACAAAAACTTTCTAACATTTCTTCCTACCTTCCCTACTGGAACATTTTTAATATCCTCCACAAACACCACTTCTCTAAGAGACCACTGTTCTTCATTCACTTTCTCTTCTTCTTTGGGAGCTGGAGTAGAGCGCCTTCGTTCTGAAAGTTGTACAGAAAAAGTGCAATAAGCCCCCCAGTCACCATATGAAACAATATATTACATTACAAACAAAGACTGTCACAATATTCCAACAGAGGAGCTAAAAAAAAAAAGTGTAGGTTGGCCATGGCATATGGTGAGTAGAATTAACTTATAGAAAATGTAACATTTCTGTTGTTAAGATTAAACTTTTAAACTAAGATATATTAATCAACACTGGCAGGATGATGCATGTTTCAAATGATAATGAGGTTATAAGGCAGTGGGCAGGCAGTATTCTGTAAGCTGGCTTCACTTTAGCAAAAAAAGGCCAGAGGAAAATGCTAATAAAAAGACTGTGCACCATCTGTTTCAAAGTCAAAGTACCAGTGAGAGGGAAAGCCACGACTTGTTTTGTGAGAGTTAGAGGTCACAGAAAGAGCTGATGAGAGAGCGTATGCTTACTGTAGGGCAGAGAGGCACTGCTTGCGATGGAGGAGGTATCACTGCAGGTAGAGGCAGGGGATGGAGGGGGGCCCATCTCAGTCTTCACCAACTCAGGCTTGCTTTCAGTCCTGTATTAAAAACATTGATGTGTGTTAATAATATCAAATTAAACTGCTTTGGAACAGAAAATTCTGTTTTTTTTATGTCAAGACAAACTGGTCCATTCATTTAATGCTACAAAATAATTTAAATCGCTGATGGATTGTCTAATTCCTGACAGAGTAACAAACCGTTATACTGAACAGCATTTCACAAAGAAAAAAGTTATTAAAATGCTAATACAATGCTGCAGCTGTTTTCTATCCTAGAAACACACCATCATATCTGCCACTAACGCACAGCTCTCGTTCAAGGCTGCTTTGGCCACAGTACAGAAAGGTTTTCTTTGGGTCAAAGATGTTTGAAGAATGTGCCAACACACCCGCAACCCTTAAACTCTTCTCACAGAAACGACAACAATCCCTGAGTTACATTTTGCGCTACCACTCTTCGTTAGCCACCTTTAGCATTCTGCGGAGCTAACATTCTCTTCCGGCGCTCTGGTGACATATTCCTTTTCATTGCGTTGATTCGTCATAGCGCTATTCAATAGCAGGAGAGGGATTTGAATGACAACCGTATCTCCCGCCCTTCAGCCGTTGGGGCTTCCCCAGACCCAACAACTTGAAGATGTGAGTCTGACGCGGCCAGGCTAGCTGTTTTCAGGATTATGCTGTAAATTTCAAAGTTTTATAACAATTCATACCCAGCATTTCAGTAACTTTTTATGACCACAAAGCCCGATTAAATCAGGCAGTAAAAGCAGAAACTGACTTGGTCTCCTGTGTCTTGGACGTCTTGTCCATGTTCTTGAGGCTCTCAGGTGAGCGCAGCTGGAACCTGCAGCTGTCATTCATGTTCCAGACAGACTCGAGGAGGACCCCCACTTTAGGGATCCCTGCACTGACAGAAAAGGCCACTGCACCGGCGTGATACAGGGGGTTACTCCTCAAGCACACCTGGGACACAAACAACACAACATCTTTAAAATCTATGTACATTCAAGTTGGAAATTAACAGTTTATCTCTGGTTTATACCTGGGTTCCCACAATGATGTTGGGTATTGAGGAGATTCCCGCACTAGACTTTGGCTTTTTGTTCTTGGCTCTGGCCTTCTCAAGCATCTTTTTTCTCTGACTAAAAGGCACAACACCCCTATGGAGTAATAGGGACAGTCACAAAAACGCAATATGCAAACATCATACAATAAATAATTGTCATGCAACTTACCACCAATAGAGGCTATTTTCCAGCTGTGCACATGTGTACAAAGCACAACAGTGCAATGACATCATGCGCTCACCCTGCAGCTCAGGAAAGGCCTGGGCGCTGTGCTCCAGTTTTGAGGCCACTGTACTGAGTGTGTCATCCACCCACGTCGCCACCTTATCAACACATCATTTGTCAACACAACAAAAACAGATCATATCATATTGATTATTGAAGCATACACCCTGTTAAGATACAACTGAGCATGACAAAAAAAACATAGCACCTTGTTTGATTCAGTGGCTACAGTAGCTCTGATGCTGTTGGCCGACAATAAAGTGATCTTCTCATTGACAAGGCCCAGGAAGGGGACTCGTGGATGGTGAATGGATTGATTCTGCAGCAAGAATTTTGAGCATTAAAAAAACAATGATTTGGAAAATTACATTGTAATTAAAGTGCATTTCTAGACTTGCAAGAAATGCTTTATTTTTGTTCTACTAAACTTTCACCTGTGCATTCCTGTAGGGTTCAGGATCACTCCACTTCCATTGGTAAAGCTCTCCTTTGGTGCTTACAGCTACCATTTCTGAGAACAACGCTCCAATGGTCATGAACTTTACACCGTCCTGGAAAGAGGTTCAGACTTTGGCATCACAGACCCCACACAGTACAACCTGTTAAATTGAAAAGTTGTACCTTGTCAGGCCACCACTGCAGCTCTTCTCCAAGTGACACTGGGCTTTGGACAGGAATGCTCTTCTTGTCGAGATTAGGCTCTCCATCACGGCTGGTGGAGCCTCGTTCTGTGTCGAACGAAGCTCCATCGAGCCAGCGACGTTCCCGTAGCCTTAGCACAGACTCGCGCTCCCGCAGCAGCTCAGAGTCTCGCTCTAAAGGCAGAAGGAGAACTGGTATGCAATAAGGTCACACCAGTGGGACAGAAATAAGCCACTCTCTGGGAAAGACCCATTAACAAAGTGTTGAGAAAAGAGAAATACGCAAATCTTAAAGAAAGTTGAGGGAGGGTCTATGGGTGAGTTTTGGTTCCGAGAAGAGGAGAAAGAGGACAGCAGTAGAACGCATGCATATAGACTAAAAGTAGGCTATAAGATTTCAGTTGACTGCAGTGTCCCAGTAAATACACGTGGGCAAACACAGTAGGGCCTATCGGGCCTTTCTCAGAGAGCTCACAGTATGTCCAACAAAAAATACACCAAATTCACATAACAAATCTACTCAAAGTTTTTCCCCTCTATTTTGCTCTTATATTTAACCAAAACATCATAGACGCTATCATTCTGAAGCTACACCCAAAAAGAACCTTCACCAGTACGGTCACCAGAGTGTCCCACACTCCGTTCTTCCATTCACTAGTTAATGATGTGTGATAGAGTTACCTCTAGAGGAACCTAGGCGGGATAGAGAGGAGCGCCTGAACGAGGGGTAGCCAAAATAGCTGATGTCCTCAGAGAACATGGCATCAGCATCAATAATCACACTGGGATGGGCTGAGTGAATGTCTGCATCCAACAGGGACATCAGGTCCTCTGTGAGGAAGAAGGACAAACAGCAGATTAGAAAACTTAATCTTGTATTCTGAGAGAAAACCAATGTACTTTTAAGCGCAAACGAAAGAAAATAATTTGAATTAAATGAGCCACATGCGTTTAGAACTTAAAAATAGACTGGATTTTGGATGCCTCAGTATTTATATTTTGTGTTTTAATATGCAAAAAAATAATGTCTCTGTAAAAGACACTTTGACAGAATAGTGCTTTACCACTTCTTGTTGGATAAAATGTAGAAAACAAATGTTAGGTTTGAACAATGAAACAATTGTATTCAGGAAGTAAGAGAGAATGTGCTGAACCGAGGTTTAATCAAATTGGTGTGAATGAAGTGGAATACTGCAGAGAAATGCTACAGAGAAATGCAAAGACAGCGAGATTTAAATCAAAGACATGCTGTCTAATTTAAGCCTCAGGATGTTACCTTATGAAAACATGGCAAAGCGTTTGAGTCTGCAACATGAGCAACTGTTCGTGACCAGTATAGTTCACAGACAAACCTCCAGGCAGGTAGGACTCGCTGGCTGTGTCGTCACCATCATCTCCATCCTCATCATCTCTGCTCAACAGGTTGTTGACAGCGAGGTTGACGTCCAAATTAGTTCTCTGCAGCTCACGAATGATCACACTCCTGGACTTGCCCTGCAGAACTACTTGGGCCTGTGGGGAAAGCCAATAATACAGTAATGCTTACACTTCAACCCCAAGGGTTCTGCAATTGTTACTAAACCAATACATTTTAAAAATGCTTAATTCATACCTTTTTCTGTATGACCTAAACCTGATTTGCAGTAGGTCTTGTAACGTGTAGGAAAATAAAGAAAGCAGTACATTCGTACCTGAGAAATGAGCTCTTCAGGAATGACAGATGCCGGGATGACGGGCTGTGGCTGGCTGCCCAACAGGCCTGAACCGCGGTCTCGTCCTGTGCGGATCACTCTGGTTTGCCGGCGAGAGTCGCGGGCAGCTGTAGATGACCTGCCTGAGGTGCCCCCACTACCCCCACCTCCTGCCCCTCCTCCGGCTCCTCCGCTGCTGCCCCCACCCGCTCCGCTGCCACCTGACCCTCCCGAACCCCCACCTCCTCCTCCTCCGCCATTCACTCCAGAGCTCCATCGACTCCTGTTGTACACACACAGCACACAGCACAGTCAGGGCGAGCTGCCAGAGGAGACATAAGAGTAGACACACTGAGGACTGAACAAAACTGTGATATATTACAGCAATATTTGACCTTTGAAGGGTTTATTATTAAAAAAAAGAAAGTGGTTAAATAGATGGCTCAGAATTGAATTATGTAGCTGGCTGTTGACGGAGCCAGTTTAAAAGCATATACAAACAGACCTAATGTTACAGAATTTCATTGTATTTCATACTTAAGAGAAACTCACCCCCAAATCAACTTTTTTTGCTGATAAACTGTATAAACGGAAGCTCACTAGCCTTGTCAACGTGTCATACTCATTTGTTTAACATTTTAGTACACATTTGTTAAAAAAGTAATTTTGTGCTGAAAACCGTTTGTGTACCTCCATCTACAGGTGAAAAACGAGCATTTGAATTTCCATTCGTCCTTCTGATTAGCTCTCGTGTTTTATTTGACGACACCACACGATACTGACGTCAGCAGCCTGACTGTTGTCAGGAATAAAAGCGGCTCAGTCTCGCACCAGCCCTTGAAACCAGTTGGGGGAGGAATAGCGAACATTGCGGGCATCTTATATCAATTTTCAGGTTAGCTATCTATAAGCATAGCATAGCACGCCGAACGTTCCCCTCCCTCGGCCAATGGTCCTCCAGGCCACGCCGCCTTGAAGCACGATTTTCAAATGTTTGTGAGGGGCGAAGACAGCGTCTGGCAGGGAGGTGAGTTACTCTTTAACTACATCATGCTACTAAATAAAGCTTTAAACAAATAGTCACAGGATAGAATATTCAAATTGCAATAAAATGAACAGTTTTGTATTTAGAAAAAGTGTGACGAGCACCAACTTGGTGACACTTTGTGTAATTTCAAATCCAAAACAAAACAACAGAAAGTATGTGTTGCGTAGTAAGAACTTGCTTGTATGTATGGCATGTATACCAGGACAGGTGATACGAGACCACTTAGTTGCCAATTGACACATAGTATTACTGTTGTTTTTGTTTTACATTGTGCACACCTTTTCTATTTTGTGATATAATTCAGAAAAACTGAATAAACCACCCAAAACCAAGTTGCACAGAACAAAGAAATAAAATGATACAATCTATTGGATATCTTATAATGTGGACCTCGGAAATTCTCTGGGGTGAATGACACAGCGTCCTCTGGGTGCAAACATCTCCAGCACTCAGCTGCGCTAGAGCTGAGCTCATTACACAGAGCTTTCACAGAACCGTTTGTCTGTGTCATCCCTGCCAGAACTTACCCAAGGGTGTTGCCTGCCAGTCTGCCCAAAGTGTCTGAACCAGACAGGAACCAGGGCGGATCACTAGTCCTGCCTGGCCTGGAGCTCCTTCCTGTCCCTGAACCACTGCTCAACTTTGAACTGGAAACAAAAGATGGGAGATGGGTTACAAACCTAGAGATGTCCCAAATAAGGACCATAAGATTGTTTTCACCTGGGCACAAGTCAGCAACTATTTTATTTACCTAGATTTCATAATGATAACCACCTTAGTCAAATTTTGTCTGCATTACTTTGAGAAGCATAAGAGGTTTCTTCGGAGACTAGCATGGCAACACCCTTGGGAATGTGAATTGGCTGCAACTCATTCCAAGTTTTTCAATTTAAATAGTTCTTTGTGTTTTGGGGCTACTTTCCCTTATTTTAGGTTTCTTATTAAGGGATGCCTTCAACAAAATCTGCTTTTCCATATTAACCCAATGTTATGAAGCAAACAAAATAAGCATATTTCTGTATTCATTGTGTAGAATAGAACCCCAAAATATTAAAACAGCACTATAGCATTCGTCAGTCATAAACATAATTAGACAATTATCAAGATAGCATAGCTTAGACATTAACATACTGTCTAAGCTACCCAAAACAATACAACAAAATTGTAAATTTTGCACTAAAGCTTCACCTACTGACATTCAACAACTAAAAGACACTTAAAAACTACAAAAATCAACACTGATGTCCTCCTGGCAGAACAACAACAAATGACTGACATTTACCAAAATACATGCTCTGGGCAAAAACAGAGCCAGCTGTCAAAATCTTTTCACTTATTAAGATTATTAATTTGTTTAATCGTTCTATATTTGAGGGAACAGTGTTCATAATAGACATGCATTTGCTTTCATTTGCCATTTCAGCAGTAACACAATAGCATTGACATTCCTTTAAGCCAAAAATAACTTTATGAAACAACATATTGCTCTGGATGACAAGTAGAAGCACCATTTCAAATACAGTGACAGAAAAAGGCAAGAATTATTTTTAACAATATGCAGGCTTCCACAAAAGCCTGTAGCCATCAGCCTCATGAGCAACAACCATCCAGACTGACTCACATGCTTACCACAACTAAATAAGAGTCATAGTTACCAAAAGCAGAGTCAAAGCTAACATTTCTGGGGTTACATTTGAAATTGAAATCTCACCCATCACTGCCATCTGGTTTGCTCAGCTCCAGGCGATCGGGCTGAACGGCAAAGCTGATTCTACAAACCCGCCCATCCTGAAAGAGGGACAATCATAATTTTGAGTCCTGACTGTAGATTGGTAAGCTCTATTCATTGTGCTGTATTTTACAATGTTACCTCAAGGAGAAATCCTGCATGATTTGGGCCCACTACACACTGTTTCAAAGTGGCCTGCTCAAGCAGGCTGAGGTGTGGGTGACTGCAGGGCACAAAATACAGTCTAAATATAGTTAGCAGTAAGTACTGCAGAGGTTCTTAAACTGCATTACAATGTAACCCAGGTATGGGCAACCTAAGGCCCGGGGGCCAAATGCGGACGCACTGTGTATGTCTGCATGTTATAGACAGCCTTATTTTATGCATTAAATAGCACTTCAGATCGGTTCTCTATTTTTTCTGCTCATGTTTGTACCGTATTGGCCCGAATATAAGACGGTGTTTGTTGCAAGTGGGGGTAGAGTCTTATATTCGGGGTCTAGACATTATACCCATTCACAACTGTGACGGTGCAGCCCCGGTCTCCTTGTCTCTGTGCACACTGCAGCGCGCGCTCCTGTGCCCATGGAGCGGAGCCGCGGAGTGCCGAGTTGTCGGCTTCTGTTGGCACGTGAGGCTGCGGGTCACGTGGGCGCGGTACCTGAGACTGCAGGTCTCTTTTGGGGAGACCCTTTTGGCGGAGTCTGAGCGCCTGAGCCAGTGCCTTTGATTCTACGAGCGCTTCGCTGAAGAGCCTGCGCTGAAGTTTATGCCCAATCCAGACCATATCTGTAAATATCTGAGTTTTATCGAGAGTAGTGAGACCCAGGGTGCACACTGGTCTCATTGCTCGTGCACTCACCCTTCTGCGTCCGCTTCCGTGCGCGTGACCTCCTCAGTTGCCAAACAGAGGCGCATCTCAGCGGAGTATAATAATTTACATTGTTTTATTGCCATGTTTTTCCTCATTCAGATTTCTTTCAAGACTACAGTTACAGTTAGACTTCACTTTGATGGTTAATTATTTTCTGTATAAAAAATAAATTGTGTTCAAAAAGTCTTTTTTCAAACTTGAGTCTTGAAAAAGACTGGGTCGTCTTATAATCAGGATAGTCTTATATTCGGGCCAATACGGTAATGAAAAATCCTGCATGTTCCTCATCACACGCCCACCCACGTATACAGTGGGTTGCGAGAGTTTGGGCAACCTTGTAAATTTTCATGATTTTCTTTTATAAATCATCGTTTTTTTAAATAAATAAAAAATCAATTACATTTATCACATTGGAGACAAACAGTCATATTTGAGAAGTGAAACGAAGTACATAGAATTTACAGAAAGTGTGCAATATTTTATTTTTTTTATTAGATAGGTGCATAAATTTGGGCACTGTTGACATTGTACCAATTTCAAAACCTTTAGAACTAATTATTGGAACTCAAAATAGGTTTGGTAAGCTCAATGAACCTTGACCTCCATACACAGGTGAACCAAATTATGAGAGAGTATTTAAGGGGTGCAACTGCAAGTTTCCCTCCTCTGTGAATCGTCTCTGAAGATTCAAGCTTTTCTACTATGTCTCTGAAGAGTAGCGACATGGGAGTCTCAAAAGAACTGTCAAATGACCTGAAAACATCATGGATTAGGAGGAAGAGAACAAAAGCGGTCTCAGATATTTCAGTTGTCTGTTTCGACAGTTAGAAACATACTGATGAAATAGAAGACCACAGGCACAGTTCAAGTTAAGGCTCGAAGTGGCAGACCAAGGAAATTCTGGGATAAACAGAAGCGAAGAATGGTGAGAACCGTCAAAGTCAATCCACAGACCAGCACCATAGACCTACATCGAGATCTTGCTGCAGATGGAGTCATTTTGCATCGTTCAACTATTTGGATGATGCCGAAGAAGCCTCTTCTCCGCCCACATCCCAAACAAAGCCGCTAAAGCACATTTGGACAAGCCGGCTTCATTTTGGAATAAGGTGTTATTGACTGATGAAACTAAAATTGAGTTATTTGGACATAACAAGGAGTGTCATGCATGGAGGAAAAAAGAACACAGCATTCCAAGAAAAACAGCTGCTGCCTACAGTAAAATTTGGATGTGGTTCCATCTTGCTGTGGGGCTGTGTGGCCAGTGTAGGGACTGGGAATCTTGTTAAAGTTGAGGGACGCATGGATTCCACTCAATATAAGCAGATTCTGGAGACCAATGTCCAGGAATCAGTGACAAAGTTGAAACACCACCGGGGCTGGATCAACAAGACAACCCTTAACACTGCTTAAAATCTACTAAGGCATTCATGCAGAGGAACAAGTACAACGTTCTGGAATGGCCATCTCAGTCCCCCGACATGAATATTATTGAAAGTGTGGGGTGTGACCTAAATAGAGCTGTCCATGCTCGGAAACCATCGAACCTGAATGAACTAGAGATGGTTTGTAAGGAAGACTGGTCCAAAATACCTTAAACCAAAATTCAGACTCTCATTAGAAGCTATAGGAAGCGTTTAGAAGCTGTTATTTCTATTTAATATTGAGTTGTTTTTTTTTTTGGTGCCCAAATGTATGCACCTGCCTAATTTTGTTTAAACAAATTATTGCTTACTTTCTGTAAAATTCTATGAGCTTTGTTTCACTTCCCAAATATCACTGTTGTCTCCTATGTGATATATATATATTAACTTTTTTTATCTTAAGAACCAATGATTTATGAAGGAAAATCATGAAAATGAACAGGGTTAACCAAACTTTCGCATCCCATTGTACATTCCACACACGAGTACATTCCTTTTTAATGCTTCAGCTGCCCCATTTACACCCCCGTCTGTTTGTTGTATTTACCTCTGAAGTAGTGTAGCTTTATACATTTATATAATTATATATTTAATAAACTTTTGGTTTCTTTTTGTCAGCAGGACATTTTTAACTTTAGAGGTAAATGGTATTAGGTCCAACACGTCAGTGCAGAATTGTATAGCACACTCACCTGTTAAAACTGTATTTATTAAGTTTTTCAGAGACTTCACGAAGCCTGCCAAACAGAAAAAAATAAAAGTATTAGAACTAAAAAGGTTTTGTCTGCTTCTGTGTAAACAAAGAAAACAACACAAACACAAACTGCTTTGCTTTGGGCACTGTAATTGTCAAGTAGCACAGTTCAATGTAGAAGCTGAACTCATGGATATCACATGCTGCAGATGTGCAGAGGACAGTTTACAGATCTGCAGCACAGTGACAACAGCGCTTTAAAAGGTATGCAGAAAATATCTTCAATTTAACAAGATTAACAACTTTCCAAAAACGGCCATCATGTCATCCTGGAAGCTGTTGGTATGAAAATGAGTCTGACAATATGCATTACAAATAATTATTAAACTTGACATTAGGTAAAACTATGTATGTAATGTACTTTGTAAAACTATTTTCTGCTTTGAAGCCAGATTGATTTCTAAAATGTAACCGTTCACCTGAAAACCAAAAGTAATTCAATTGTCACATTATTTCACTCCATAGATTTGCATCGATAATTCATTTAAAAAACTCAATAAAACCTCAATAACCATGTTTGAATATATTAATCTAGATCAAATCTACAACACCTACTCAGCTTCACTCATATTGGCCAATTGTATTCGGTAAGTGCCTCTAGATGTGGGGATCAATCAGGGTCAATCAAGACCATATAGTTTGTTACTTGTTATTTTAGACAGTGCTGCAGCTTTGACAAGTATGAAACAGAGGGGGCATAGCTCAGTCATGCCAAGTTGAAAAGGGGCATAGTGACTGTAGCAGGTGATGGCATGCATGTCCAAGGATGATACCCTCCAATGCCCTCTTTAAGATCTCTACTGCACAGATGGTTGGAGGTGGTTTTGCACTTCGGGACTACCATGCATTTGTCAAAAAGAAAATGTTTTAACAGATATCTAATGGACCACTCTTTTAGAAGTACCCCAGATTCACATTATAAGCACAAGGTCACTCTAAAAACAGTATGGCTTCTTAACCTCTTTGTATGTAGAGCAGTAAGCGCTTCATTAATATTTCATCTCAGTAGGCGTTATAAATAGGTTTATAATAATTCACGTGTCCTAAGAAAATACAGGTCGCACTCAGTTTATCTCACCTGTTCCGTTTGCCTCAATGCCTCCTACATAATGCATGTATTCATCAGTAAAGAGCTCGCACGGTGTATATGTAGGCCTATGGTTTTCATCCACAAATAAGCTCGATGATTGGGGAACTGTGTGCAGGACAACGGCGTCAAAACAGCAGTAACCTTCTTTTAGCATAACGCCCAGTTGCTATGTGACAACTAGACGAACCTCATGTAAAACCGCTTCGTCTCTTTTATCGTTGAAAATGCTTTCATTGAAGTTTCAAGCGTGAATGGAAACACACCATGGCGATAGAGGCCACCCAACACAAGTATTTGGCTTTGTCAAAAGCGTGGTATGGTAGAAACACTGGCTTATTAGCATTAGCATTCAGCTAACATTGAGTCGAGGTTCGCCAACGTTACTTCATCGATTGTGAAAATAAATGGGTCCCCGAAAAATTCACGATACTGGGGGGGGTTTGTTTTTTATTTAAAGTGAGCAAATAATAACCCGAACCCCGACATACTTTTGTTTTGCGACCTTTATTCTCTGCTCTGTACCCCATCCCCCAACCCGCATTGTCTATCAACTTTGACTGTGAGCCAATCCTCTACTGAGCTAGTGCTAGCACTGTGGCTAGTTAGCGGCTAGCAGGCTAACGGGCTGTAGCGGCTGTTTGCGTAGCTGCAAGCTAACAGGGCTTGTTCAAGACACCGGGCCTTTTATGGACCCTATTCACGATTTAAAACGTGCAACACTCTGCATTCAAACTGCGACATTACTAACAGCACCGGGGCAGACATAGCATTGAAATAGCATTAATCACGGCATGAACGCGAGTATAAATTGTAATTTTTTCCCGTTTCGCCGCTGCTACAAATACCTGTCATTGAGCTGATCTTCGGTCCCGGGCAGCGGGTGAACCACAAAGTGTATAGATGTCATAGGGTCAGTTCAAAATCACCCACTTATTCCTGAACAAGGTAGAAATAGTCCTTCCAACACTGTGTTTATTTGGATTCATATGGATCGTTTAATGGCGATCGAGAGGAGTTTCTGCCAGCCTTCTCAGCCACATGCCGCCATCTTAGCTCCGCCAGGCTGCGCTGTGTTGATGCGCGCACATGCAACGCTCTGCTGTGGACTCAGGCACAAACAGGAAATGTATTGCCCACTAGCCGCACAGTCTTAGACTTTCACTGCAGAATAGGCACTCAACCTCCATTCTCATTCTGTTCCTAAGAGTCGTCCAGTCTACGTTTATTCTCCAATGAAAAGCGGTTTGTTCTTGTTTATGGTAGAATGACATCCACTAACAGAGATTAACTTAATCACTGGATATAACAATTTGTATCAAATAGCCTTTCTTCTGTGCAAATGTCAAAAGGCCTATCTGTGCCTTATGCCTCAAAAGTGAACAGTGTTTATTTTCATCAAATCTTCAATAACACACATAAAATTCGTACATGACCACTGTTTATGTAGGCCATGCGCTACATTTAAATCAAATAAACGAAACTAAACACATTTAAGCAAAGAACTGCTGGCTGCTGACTTGAGTCACACAAAAAGATGGTTCACATTTCTACCACGAGGTGGCATAATTTACATTTGTAAAAGCGTTTTGACCAGATATTAGTTATGACTGTACTGTATGGGTCTGAATCAAGGATCGTCTGAATACACCGGCGAAGTGCACTAAAATAGCATGTGTATTGTATCTGTATTTTTTTTTTACATTCATTGTAACAAGAATCAAGCTTGATCTTGGAAATACTAAATCACATTGAAGGCTCTGTCCGTTTGAATATGAGAAATACTTGGGGACTCAGTGGGCAGATTCAAAGTCCAGAATATCAGAGGAAACCAGTCTAGAGTATGACTTTAAAGTTACTCCTCTTATGGCTGTGGCTTCTATTTCTGCTCTGTACTCAAGTGTCAGGTGTCAGAGGCTCAGGTCAGCTCACCTGTTCCTCTATGTAATTTTGCCTGTGAATTTAGTAAGTACATTTGCCATGTTTTATTTTTCACTCATTAGATTTGATTTGCTTGTTCCTTCAAGGTAGCAGGTTAAAATGAATTTCACTGCGCACCCGAGACTACAGTTGCGAGTGAAATGCATACAAATATTGTGTTTGCATGGGGGTGTGCGGGTGATAAGGAACCAGTCCAAGGAACCATGGTTTTCATATTGAATCATCAGTGGTTGACATTTGATATATAATGCAAAATTATTTGCATACAATTGAAAAAAATAATGGAAATCTTGTTTTTGTTGTTGTTTTTTTTTACAAATCAAACAAGTACTTTGCTTCTGACTAACATGCAGCATGGCAGAACAATAGTGAAAGTGTCCTGTGTAAAGCTATTGTCTCTACAGCTGGCCTTTTGTTCTCATCTGTCTGGAGTCCAGACACGCGAGATTCTCCGAATGCACTGATCTTCCTCTGTCCCAAAAACATTAAACCACTGAAGAATATTTAGTGTCTATACTAGAGGTGGATAGCCTGGCTGCGTCAGACTAATATCTTTCAGATGTATAGTCTGGGGAACATCTATTGGCTGAGGGGGCGGGAGCT
>JAADKR020000021.1:5884341-5896397 GCA_011763505.2 Lythrypnus dalli
GTGATTTTATTATAGATTACGTAACTAACAACCATGAAGTTCCTATAAAGCCTCTTATACAGTGGATCAGCGAGAGAATTTGCATCAAGGCCACGCAGCCTCGGAGTACAGAGATTTGTCTAATCTCTTGTTGCACATTTCTGCATCATTATCACCACATATTGTAAATTGAAGTATTTTTTTTCCCCAAATACAGGTGATGCGTGAATTAAAAAAAAAGCAGCCTTCATCAACAATGTCTTAAGAAACTGAATAATTGGGATGAGACAAACGGTGTTTACACATTTGGCTTTGATTTGGGTTTAATTCTACATCACTCAGAGCGCAGAACTCACAGGAGCCGCTGATGACGCCTTTCATCGTCGCTATCGCAAATCTCTATGTCATTCATGTTTTGTGAGACTTGACAAGAAGACTTTGAATAAAACCCTGGAGAAGTGAGATAAAAACCTGCCTTTCTTACACCCTGAATTGCCATGATGCACGTCCAAATTTCTTGATTACGAAGAAAGCGGAGGTGGGGGAGAGGAAAAAAACACAAAAAAAAACAACATAAAACCTAAAATGAAAGCGTGCGCCGAAAGTTTCTGCTGATATAAACGTCAAGTGTGTCTATAAGTCTACTTAAAACGCTTAGGTATCAGCGGAGACAGCTGCGACACCCGCGTCTCCTGATTGTGTGGAGACAGTGCACTATCGAGGCTTCAGAGCGCTCCCAAAGCTACATTTCCGGTGACAAAAAGCTGCACACGAAAGCCTCCTGACGGATTCATCTGTATCCTAATATTTCCAATCCAATTTAAGTGGAGCAGCCGGAGTGGTCTGAGTTTACCAATCTTTGCTTTCCAAGACTCCGTGTGCCGAGGCTGGAGGGGTTCAATCAATGGCGCTTTGATCTCGGCTGGAACCATAATTATTTAACATTGTTACAAGGATTTCTCTAATCCATCCTACCATTAAATCCCTTTTACACCCTCATCTTCTGCAGCCTAATCTGCATCTGGGCGCTGCGTTTGTCTCTCTCGCTCATTTCGACGGGCCCCTCCCTCCCGACGACGCCCTGACTTTATAATGGACTTGGGTGCTGAGTTTGAAGAGCCTTGTTTACTGGGAGAGACCTGACTGAACTCAGGGATGAGCGCCGCGCAAGCATTCACGCCGGGGAACTTTCTCCGGATTTGTGAAGTTCTTTTTTTTTTCCTCCTTTTATAAGCGAATGCTAAAATGCCTTTTCAAGTAAAATGCAAAATTGTGGGATATTCATTTCCAAGTCCCGTGCTCTGTGTCCCGTGAAGTAAACATTATAATGCATATGCTCGGTTTTGTGTTCTAACATTTGCACAACAGAAAGCCTCCTTCTTCAGTGGAACTATGGGAATTTCAAAGTCCTGCTCTTGATGGCCCAAAGGTTTAATCCCATCTGTTTATTTTGGTGATCACTTTGACTCCCGACAAAAAGGGCCCACTGTCCTTTTGCAAATATTTGCGTGTCCCTGTGTTTCACCATGATATAAATAGCAGCTCGGGCGACCGCAAACATTTGTTGAGGCACCTGCCACAGTATCGTGCCCATCTGCTCCTCCATTCCTCCTAGCATGACATATGTGCATTAAACCTGAAACGGTTATTGTGTTTTTTCTTGCTGCTTTTTTTTTTTTTTTCTTTTGGAAGCGACAGAAAGAGGAATGGCCACAGACGCTCCTGGGTTGGCTGGAGTCAGAAATGAGACTCGGGACTTTTTACATCCGAGTGAAGCTGCATGTGCATGTTTGATGTCGGAGGAGGCGGGAGGAGTGGGGATTGTCTTAAGGCCCCTGTGTGTGTGTCTGTCAGGTAGCCTCTCTATGGGCCGACCCCTGCCTCGACCTGGCCCCTGTCCAGCTGGCACAGGCCGCCGAGCATGCTGGGTAACGCCGGTCATCGGGAACAGCCAAGAGATTTACGGACAAGGTGATCATATTGCTTCTGTTACCCCTCTGTCACACTCTCCTCCCTCAGTGGAAGACAGTCTGTGCTTTTGATTTATGTCTTTGTAAAAGATGAGGTGAAGCATAGTGGCATAAAATGTTTGAAGTGGCTTTAATGAAATTATGCTGTGTTAAATTACAAGTCCTTTGCTTTAAAAATGCCCAATCTATTTTAAACGGAATAAACTAAATTCAAGATCATGCTTGTGTGCACCAGGCCTGCTCTTGTGCAGAGAATACAGCAGCAGTCACCATGTTCTTGAGGAAACCCTGGCATTTGGCTGACTTTTATGAGGGGGTGTGGTTTACATGGGAATCATTTAGATAAGACTGTGAACAAGTTCATTAGCAGAGTTAGCTAGCTACCACACACCATTCCCAATTAGCCCTGAGGAGAGAAAAAGCCGGAGTCAGATCTGTATCGCTGCGAGTCCATGAAAATGAAGAGAAAAGCATGTAACGCTATCTCCCAAATCACAGTGAAACATCCGTGACGAGAAATGAACACGAGACACCAGATGAGAGCGCGATTGGCTTAAGGACATACTTGTGGAGACGAGAGGAGAGACAGAAACTCACTGGGTGTTCCACATCACAGCCCAGCACTGAACAACACACACCAGCGGCTATCAGATTAATAGTGAGTCATTCTGTACGGCTCCTACAGCACTGGTCCACACAGAAAGACAATCACAGCACAGGAGCGCTCTCGACACGACTTACTAAAGTGGACATGAAAAAGAGGCACAAAAAGTTCAATTACAGCATGTAGATTGTAAAGGCTTTTGTTGTTACTCAGCAAAAGGGAAACGTTATGGAGGTGCTTCAATAGACTCACCAAAGCAGGTGGGCATGTTCCAGTGAGCCCACCTCATTAAAGGCTTCAGTCTCTCTTTATGTGACGGCCATTACACAGACTATTCACACGCACATGCACGGTGATTAAAAATTATCTGTTGGTGATCATAATCACACCTGCTTAAACTTAAGCCAAAGAATAACAAAGAACTTTTCAACTCTCGCTATCTGAACATTTACAAAGAGATTAAAGGAGAGACAGTTCCAAACTAAATAAATTTACTTTTAATCGCTTTGAACAGGAAGTCATGTCATTTCAAATGTTATCTGATCGTCTGATTCCTGCTTTATTCAAATTATAACATGGCCATCTGACTTTTTCAGCACAATGGGAAAAATTAAAAAGGGAAATGACCTTTCATGGCAGCCATGATTGGAGAGTGAATGGCATTATTATGTGCCAAGATTAATTTCTGCCCACTCTACACAGCCCACAGAGAAAACAGAGGAGGGGCACAGATGCTTCAGTGCAAGTCTCTCACTAATTGGTTACTATATCATAGAGATGTTAACAAACTTAAATAAAGTCACATGCCCCTCGAGATGAACCCGTTCAATGCTTTGAGATCAGACAAGAGGCTTGATGTATGTAAAAGCATGCGTCTGAGGAGGGGCAGCCATGTGTGCACTGCCATTTTTCACTATGTAACACAGCACAGATAGGGCTGTGCTCACTGGATATGGCTTGATAACTCCAAAACGCAGGGGTTTACTACAACAGAAAATGGTTCTCACATCAGCTCTTCTGCCTTTTACACATTTCCTGTCGTCACCATCACGGACTCTTCTTTCCTCTGTCTCTGAGCTCTCATTCTGAAGGCTAAGTAGAAGCATAATTACAGCCAGGCATGCGTCTCCTCATGCTACAGCCATGCCTCATTTTCAAAGCCGTATTTTGAAGCTCAGCATTTCCGTGCCCAAAAGGCCGCTCTCCCTGTGTGCTGCCTTCTTTTTGTCAGGGCCCATGGTTGGGCGCTGACCCCCTCAGCCCTGTCTCTGACTGATCACAGTGATGGTTTATTACTGTCGTCCCTGCGCTCTTATCTTTAGCCAGCAATGCTCATTTCCTTCCCCAGATTTAAATGCAAATGTGAAATTTAATGATAAATGCATTATCTGATAGGCGCGATAACACTGATTCACTGTCAGTATAAAATACACACCCCGGGGGGCGCAGAGCCAGCTCGCACAACTTGCCTAAATCCACTTTTCTCCCTCTCTCTCTACTGTTCTCTTTTTGACAAATGCATGTACCTGCAATAAATTCTCGAGGTCATTTTATGCATTAAAAGGAATCATATTTTGTGCATTCAGCAGTGGCTGCAGACTGTGCTGAGCGGTAATTGCAAATTCAATGCAATATCCATCACCTTGATAAAATTAGTCTTAGGGGACTAAACAAGATAAAAATATGTGGTTTGCATTTAAAAAAGGATTGAATAGAAGTAAGGATGCACAAAAAATATATATTGGCTAGTAACACTCCATTGATTAGCATTAAATTTAATGAGTTGCCTCAGTTTTGTGGGAGTCTCTGTGTATTTGTATATTGGATGCCAGCAGTAGAGTCTTCACTTACTTGGCCCGTCCCATTCGTCTGGTCCCACTGCCGCCTGACGCTTCTTCTCACTCGTCTCCATCTCAGAGTCCCCTGCCTCCCTGTTACCGTCATCCTCTCCTGCCAGACACAAAAAGTAATGTTTTAGAAACTCAAGAAAGACATTTGGAAACAGTGCCTAAAAATGTAGGGACAGAATCAACAAAACTGGATGTATAACTTCAGGGGTTCTCAAAATATGGTTCGTGTACCACCTTCTTTAGGTGGTACTCAAGATCATCTGTAATTTTAGACTTTATTCAGTCATACTATTTTTGTCCTTCTTTTATATTTCTGCTATTTTTTAAGATTTTTTCAGACTTTATGAATTTCCTTTGGGATAAAATAAAGTATATCTTATCAAACCGTTTAAGTTTGGCGTTTTTCTTGTCCAATTTAGTCTTTTTTTAGTCTTTTTTTAAGACACAGTGGAATTAGGTCCAGTGATACTACTAGGAATTTTCAATATTTTCTGAGATAGAAGTCAAAAGCAGTTGTAAAAAATACTGTTTTGTGTTCATTTTTTTTTTCAACATCACAACAGTAATGGGAAAAAAAACAAAAAACAATAAGTAAACTGCCTTATCTTCACCATACTCGCTTTATTGATTCATTACATCTGAAACTGGGCTGATAGAAGCCATTTGTGTCTGTATATATTACAGGCATGTATTTGCTCGGAGCACACAGGTCCGGCTGAGCACTTTATGTAAAGGAGTTCCCATGAGCGCCTGCAGGAACAGGAGGCGGGCCTGCAGAACAGGAAGGAAAGCAATGTGTGTGAGCAAGGTGGCTATTTATTACCGTTTGATCTATTGTGGAGCTCTCCCAAATGTGTGTTATAGGATGCTGTGCTGATTTACAGTCTGCGACGCTCCTTCACTGTGCTCTGGGATATTTGGGTATCTCTATCCCGGATGTTAGGGCTATGGGCTTGTTAAACAGTCCCCACCTTCATCTCTATAGAGCCATAACACTGACCACAATACACAGAACAGCACTTACCTGGTGCTCCTCGAAGCTCTGTGGGTAAAAGAGATGTATTTCTGCATGCATACAGTAAGCACAGTTTGTACTCTGAGTTTATAGGCACATAAATCAGTGCTTAGTAGATGCCCCAAGTGTAGCGCTCTAAATAAATCCAATGTGGCTGACACAGAGTCTTTCCAAAGTCTGCTACTAAGAGCAAACCTGCCCTGGGCGTGTGGGGCTAGTCGATGGTTTGCAGAAAAACATTTCTAGCACTTTTGTCACCTTATCGTTTCCATCCCTTTGATGTTTTAAACCCAATAGTGAATGGTCAAGGGCAGGCCTGGATTACCACAATGGATTACTACACTTCATACTTTTGAAATGGGGATGTCTAGATATGAAATGTGAATATATGAAGATGGCAAAAATTCTGGAGACTCAGGAGAAGTATTAAAGTGTACCAGTATATCACATGTACTGAAAAGGTTTGCATCAGAAATGTTATGTGCTATCTTACACTAGTGGTGACAACTGCCTTGGGACGGCACTAAGCACAGTTACAGGTTAATCTTCAGATCAACAGCACTCCCCATGCATGTTTATCTTTTTTGACATGGCTCACTTCAAAGGAGGTAGCAAACATTGCCAAAAGGGTGTCAGCTTTCTACTTCACACTCAGGAAAGATGTACACAAGACTGATGAGATACTGAAAGGAAGTCTGCTCACGTCCTACTTACAGTACATGAGGTCATTATGACCCACTTTGCTTATGCAAGTGTCTCTCCCCACCTCCCCCAGCACATTAAAGGACGCACATGCAGCTAAATTCTCTATTATTTATTCTTGGACTTGGAGAAGCTCTTTAGCATACCGCACTCGTCTTATGAGGAGGATAACAAAAGCGCATATCAACAGTTCCTTCCAATGGAGCGGAGTTTAAAAAAGGCAGGAGATAACATTAAAGGCACTACCTTGATCTCAGGCGAACATGTTAAGCCCTGTAACGAAACGTATTGGAAGTGTTTAATTAGAGCTCGGGAAATGAAGCTACAAGATGATTCCTTAATTAAGCAGTGATTAAGGATTTTCTGCTTCTATCTAACGCACTTTGCAATGCATTTTAAACACAATCGCTCAGGCACCCTCGCAGGGAACAATGTCACAAGGCTTTGATGAAGTTTCCAGCAGAAATGTCACAGGGAAAAGGCTAAGCAGAGAGGTAGAAGTGCTATAATATGCAGGATGTGTTCAGTAATAAGAATTCAAATACAGCACAGTGCAGTGTGACTTTACTATTGACCCTACTTATGTCAAAATAGATTGATTGTGGTGCTCTATTTCACCCACCAGGATCGAGCCAGTAATCTAAAGTGCTTTGTTTCATGATTTGAATTGAAACCCTTTGTAACATTATCAAGGGAGACCGATTGTCAATGATTATTCTTCACATTATCACCTAGATCGTAATTTACATCTGCCAGGATACGCCGGCTCCGCACTGAAATGGAGATACTTAAGGCAGTGAGCAGAGAACAGACGGGCCGGGCAGGGAGCGTGGGGGAGGGGCCAGCAGAGCGGGGCGGCGGCCTGCTGGGCTCAGGGTTGGCGGGCATGCAAAAGGAACCAGTGAGCTGTTAAAATCAGCCCTATCACTGTTCCATCAAAGGACACCTCTGCAGCCAAATCGCAGTCACACGCAGCACGCCACACATTCAGGTCAATAAGCTTATAGGCGATTTACACAAACAATTCCTGCAGCAAGGTAGCAACAAAGTCATATCGGTTTTTCCTCTCCCTTTTAGCATTGTCTCGGCCAAGGAAGCCCTTGAAAATGTCAATCTCTATAGTGTAGCGTGTAACTTTAAGAAGCTCACGGCCATAATTCTGATCGCAGTGCACGGAAAGGTCGCAATTTGTGTAAAATGGAGTGCAAGTATTTTAGTCTTACAGGATTGTACAGTTCCATGAGTCTGGCTCAATAACTTTAGCTCTCGGCCACTTTTCTAAAGCCACAATCTGGTACTGGAGCTGCCGTGATTTGGAGAAAGTAATATTGGGCTGCCTCCTCCCAGCAGCAGCAGTCAGTTGATATTGCATATTTGGGTGTTGATGCAGATTACCCTGCAACAGATAAAGTCAATTCCAGGAAGCAACCTTTTCTCCAAAGTCAAGCATAGCTGTAAGACTTATGCTATCTGAAAAAACGGAATTGCATGCAATTTGTGGCAGGCAGAGAACTCCAATAGAGGGAGGCTATTAGTGCAATGCTCTGCCACTGTCTCTTTAAATGCCAATAAATTTCCATCATTACAGAATCTGGCAGTTTTCCTGCGTGTCTGCAGCCTCTCTTTATCTCGCGCTGCCTCAGTCTCGGAGCATGTAGATCTGGCCCAGTTAGATTGTCATACTTAACAAACATTAATGATTAATTTCCTGCACTGAGTCAAATGGGGCTAAAGGGATGACTCGATTCATCTTATCGCACCACAAATTAGCATTTCTCCATATTCTCCAGCCTCAACTATGCATTAAAATTCCACATCCACAATTCTGGGCACTGGCAGCTGTGGCAAAGGAGATCTTCTGCTGTTGCTGGAGATTCTGATTATTTCTGTGTGGCACAAAAAGTGCCATAATTAATTCTGCTACTTTGTGTTTGTTGTTGTGTGTCTCTGACTGCTGCAGTGTCACATTATTCATCATGGGGTTACGGCAGGGTCAAGGTATTCTTGTTATTTGCTATGTTAAGTCCTTGCTTAGCCATCCTGAGCATGTATTCAAGCACGGTTCTGTGTTAAAATGTTTCCTCTGCATTATAATTCTTTTATTGAGGAGCAATAGTTCAAAAGAGTGCAAATGCTCCAATTTGTTGTGCATGATGAGTTCTGACACAACATTTATAAGACCCCCACAATCATCAGTTTGGGTTGAAAAATCGTGTAAAATGCCTTCACAGAAGGCTGTTTTACATCGAGGAAATGAGACGCATGAAGCCACATGTAAATTCAGTGTCAGAGCAAACTAAGGAAGTCATTTGTCATCAGACAACACTTGGAGCGCACAAAGGCAACAGCTTGTGGCAACACCCCACTGAACTTCACAGATAGCCCACAATAAAAGAGGGGGTAAAACAGCAAGGTGAAATTTCACAATTTCAGTAAAAAGATCCCATTCAGAGAAGCGCCTTTCGACAAGAACGCAAAGGTGTGTCAATACCGTATAAATCTTCAGTGGGAGTCAGAGAGTTATCTAGGACTGTCCATAAAAGTGAAACCAGTCCAACACAAGGAGCCGGCTCAGCGCAAGTGGTTTTAATCAAGACCGAACCAAGGTCATTTCTTTCTGAGACACACAAAGCCCTTCTAGGTCTAAAAAATACATCTTTGAATTAATATGGGCTGTTTTTACACATGTCTCTATATTTTATTATCACCATAACAAACAATACTGATAATGATGAATGAAATTGTAATTAAAACCTTGCCGTATTGATGCAGACATTTAAACATAAACTGACTGATTTGACATATACCCTTTCTCTTGGTGACGCCAGGGGACTTCAGGTGTCCTCCAGGTCTCCTCCAGGTCTCCTCCAGGTCTCCTCCAGGTCTCCTCCAGGTCTCCTCTTCTTGTCTTATTTCCATACTTTCACTTTGAGCTATCTGTGCGCGCTCCGTTTTCAAAGCCTCCAACATCAAAGCAATTTGTACTTATTCCTTTCTTGTTGATAATGAATTGGCAACACAATGTGACTTGGCTCTGCTTCAAACAGATACATCGATTCGAGACTCTGCATC
The DNA here is from genome assembly GCA_011763505.2 of Lythrypnus dalli. Classification (NCBI taxonomy): domain Eukaryota; kingdom Metazoa; phylum Chordata; class Actinopteri; order Gobiiformes; family Gobiidae; genus Lythrypnus; species Lythrypnus dalli. The sequence continues at coordinate 5,893,534 of JAADKR020000021.1, forward strand.
TCCGGATCTGTAGGTGCTCTGTGCTTTTATCCGGGGAGTCCCCTGTTCTTCCAGGCACAAGGCAAATGCCTGAGTCTTTGGTGGCATTCAACTTCCTGACCTTTGCGCCATTAAGCGGCTTTGCTACTTCACCGCGCTCTGATCAAAGTTAATAAGTGCTTCATATGTTAATGAAAATTGGTACTCCCTCTTTGTGTTCCTACAGCTTTTTAATACCTATTATGGGCTGAAACTTTTAATGGAGGTTTTAGGTCCCCCTGACAAGCCCCATTCCAGACAGGGACTACACACATACAAGGCTAAGCTAGGACCAGGGAGAGCGCTGTGGAACCTCACACGGGAGACCTCAGCCGCCGGAGATAAAGGCCATGGGATGAGTGGCTGCTCTAAAACCCACGTCCGAGTCCGCATCGGGCTAATTACAGCACGCCATCACATTTGAGAGGGTTTAGCTAATCAAGGGGGCTCTCTTTCTCCCCTCCTAAAGTCGAGGAATAACACACTTAAACCGCCAGGATTGCGTCTCGGTTAATTCACTGCACTTTTTTGCCTAAATGGGGTGAATTTAAGCCATGTCGACATTACTTTCTAAATAGATCTAATTGCGGAGGGGATCATGGGAAGAATGGCTACACCTGATGGTTGGACACCACTTGCCAAGAGGAGAAAGGGAATGTGGATAGGAGCATCACAGGGTTTTAAATGTTTAAATGTTCAGTGCTAGACTTAGCTGCTATAAGCTTAGATATTGCAAAGCTTGACACAAAACAGATTAAAAAGTGTCTAGAAAAGTAGTATTTCTGACATGTTGGATAGCTAGTGTTGACTTTATTCACAAACACAGGGATTGGCGAGAAGATTTGGGACTGGAGCGGTTTTTATCCAAAACAAGTGAAGTATCATTGCCTCTGACAAGGCCCTTTGAAGTAGTTGTACTTTTTCTTCTATTGGTAACTACCAATATGTGCCACACCATCGGTTTAATAGCTGCTGGGTTATTACAAAGACTTTGAAGTATATGGAAGGACATATTAGGAGGGAGACAAAGGCTAAGCAAAAGAGGCGTCGTGGGTAATTGCAATTTCCAAACAATTGCAACCGTTCGACTTTTGCCCAAGAACAAAAGAAAACGAATTATTGATATGATTACTGGGGCATAGCCTACCTCAAACATGAAAGATTTATTCCCTTCAATAATGTAATCCTGAGGCGCATCAGTTTAGGAAGTGTGGAGAAATAATTCTAAACAGTTCCCTTTGAAAAGAGGAAAGACGCGGCCGACATTCAAAGCACTGGTTCTTCATTAAAAAGTCAAATTTGCGTCAGTACGAGTGGGGACACCTGGGGTAGCGCTGCCTCACGACCGCGGGGGGACGGAGCGAGGTGGGGGACGGGGGGGGCGGGGCAGGACAAGTCTGTCATCTTCACACTGTAACCTGGAGCAGACCACAAATTAGCTTCTGTGATGGCAAGGTGTGACCGAAATGAAACAAACATACAAAGAGGCAATCTAATTGAATTGGAGTTCAAAGACGACCGGGGCGCATTTGGCATCGCGAGGGCCGCTTTATAGTGTTGGACCTGGGAGCAGTTAGCAGGTGCTGTTCACAGGGAGTTAGCGCTGGCTCAAAGGGAAGTGCTAGCTCTCCAGTGCTTTGGCGCCGAGACTGTAATGTAGCACACCTTCACAGAACACTATCAGACGGAGGAGACCACGGCGACGATGCCATCTCTCTCTGATCAAACCACTGCTCTCTTAGGAGGATGTTCGGAGCAACTATCACAAGTCACACTTTCAACTCTTTATTCAAACTTTATTAAGGGGATGCAAGATGTGCCAATTATAATTTGAACATTTACAGGAATATTGCAGGATGCGACTGGCTTCAGCGGAACTTGCCTGGTACAAGTCGAGTGGATTAAGAACAAACTAATCTAAAATCTAAATCTAAAAGTGTCTTTTGCCACATACAATTAACTTTGAGTTGATTCTTGAAGTTACTTTCACAGTTTCAATAAACATATTTGTGCCTCTAATACCATAGAGACAATTCATACACAAAGTTGTTCAAAGTGCCTTACAGGACAGGACGTCTACAGTTATATTCAGAAAATTAAATACATTTTAAAGTGAAGAGTGCAGAGAAAATACTTTGAATTGTTGTGGGCAAAAATAGAACAGTTTTTAGCCTGAAAATGTTTCCACTTGAGGCCTGTTTCACATCATCAGGAAGAAAAAGTGTGTGCCTTATTTAATCTGCATGAAAATAAAGAACAGTCTCTCCATGTTTAGTCCTGACTCTGGGATCCAGATGTATACATCATATTGATATTATTATTCATCACAAGTTTGATCCGTAGTATTTTTTATTGCTCAGTTATTAAGAAACAACCCTGATTTTCCTTGAACGTACTTTTGCCGTCTCGGAGGATCTGAACACTATTTGTAAACACACAGTTGCCGTTGAACTTGTTGGCACAGCCGTTGCCAGACTCATTGTCTTGTATTAGGAGTGAAAAAGCGGTGCTGCATCTCTCTCTGCTTAAGGAGCGCATCTTTTCCAGTTCTGTGTTGGAAATAGCTGTGGTTGGCTCACCTTTGCTGCAGAAATACTCCATGTCTTCGACGCCCATGTTCTCCGCCTCAAACTCAGCCGAGAAGTCGTCTTTGGTCAGGAGCTCGTTCCCCTCGGAGACGCACTCCTCCTCCTCTTCCTCCAGGCCGTCCTCCAGAGGACCTGCGGGAGAAGACTGCTCTGAGAAGACTGCTCTGAGACTGCTCACACATTTCATCATCAGCCCCACAGGCTGCGCTTCACAACCTGCTTTTGTTTCCTCGCACAGACACTTGTAGATGCAACTCG
>JAADKR020000021.1:6380423-6394564 GCA_011763505.2 Lythrypnus dalli
TAGTGCTGCTGGTGGTGGAGCCCCGAGTACCTGCCTGTCCCAGTCCGGCACACGCCGAGAGTCAATAGAAGTTAACAAGTCCTCTAAACTTTGGTGCTCCTTTTGTCCAACTAAAGACACAAAGGAGGTGGAGAAGAAAGCGCTTTGAAGAATATGAACCCCCAGAGAATAGCCGGCCAAGTAGATTTAAAGTAGTCACTGATTTCCAAAAGCTTGCTGAATGGAAAGAATGGAAAGGGCGAGGATTTATGGAGAAATTATACAGTGGATTTGTCAGTTCAAATATCGGAACTGTCTGAGGAACAATGCCACATGCTGAGGATTAATGGTAGCTCTGGACCTTTGATTCTGCGCCCTCTTTTCTCTGGCCTTGACAAATTGGATTTCGGGGATGGGAAGGTCGTAGGGCTCTTTGTGTCTCTTGACCGTTTTGGAGCGATTCATTATTCGCCAGAGTGAGGGAAAGTCTCCATGTGACCACAAGCCCGGGCCCGTTTGGAGCCCCGTGCGCACAGCTGCTGGGACAGAGCAACTCTCTCACACTCAAGCTGCAGCTCCTCATCTCTGGAGCACCCAGCATCCCGGGGAGGAGAGAGGAGAAGGGTGGGGGTCTGGTGGAGGAGAGGGGGGGTATCTCTCTTTTGCCTGGCACCGTCACTAGAAAAGCTGAAGAGGAGCAGGCAGCGCGTCACTCTGAGGTCGGACATCAGCCGCTCCTCTTCTTCTTCCTCCTCCTCCTCTTCTTCTTCTACTCTTGCTGTTCTTCTCCCTCTCGGTGTCCAGCAGGCTTCATGGTTCTGATCTCACCCCACGCCATGCAGGCCAGCAGGGCGCCCTCCACGGTCAGCGTGTTCGCGGACTGCAGCATCCCAGCAGGGCTCAGGATAGGCCCCGTGCCAGGGGTCTTCAAACTGGGGAAGTACACGTCTGACCGCAAGGAAGTGGGACCCAAGAAGAAGGTCAGCACCACTTTTGACTCAGAAGCTTGATATTTGACTTACTCTATTAATCTCATTACTTTAATGTTGGGTTTTAGTATGTTTATGTGTTGTTTTATTTGTTTTATTTTGATTATAAATGCTGACTTTATTTTTATTGGTTTATTTTATTATGATTTATTTTATTTTATTTTATTTACTGCATTGGCTTAAAAAAGTGTTGTCTTTTGTGTTCTGTCTTTTTTCTCTTATTATTATCATTTTTTAATATCATTATCATTACTAATATTATTAAAAATCTTAATGTATCTAATTATAAATAAGCAAAATGTCCTATAATAACAACATGTGTAAATACAGATGATTTGCTGTGATTGCAAACCCTCTGTCAAATTCAATCAGGCCTTAACTCGTTCATTTCTTTGCTCTGTGTCTGGCCGGGAATAATTGAGCTCCTGTCAGTCTGTGCTGCCTTTACTTAAACCGCTCTAATGGGACTTTCTGCCCTTTTCTGTTGCTCACTGCTAGTTATCCCGATGAGGCGTTTAATGTTAATGTAATCCGGCCATGGAAAGATGCCAATGAGGCCGAGAAATTACACCGTTCTAAAATTAAATACGACCAGGCCAATAATAAAGTAGAATAAAGGGAATTTCCTCCTATTTATTCCCAGTTTTTATTCCACTTTGCACGTTTTAAACCTTTAGGCCTATAATAAAAAGCAGCACATTGTAAATTCGTTAAAAAAGTGAAAGTGTATGAATCAATTCTCCTCCCCTAATGTGTAAATAAAGAGGTGTAAACAGTGCGTTAAGTGCGCCCGTGGCCGCGCCCTGTTATTGTTGCGCCTGTCATTGCGCTGTGATTGATGCGTCTAAATGCGCGGCCTCGGGGCTGGGGGCGATCATCAGGTGCAATCTCTGTGTCAAATGTCACGCTTCTGTCTTTAATGTCCTTGAACAGTTTAGAAACGCTCTGACACTCCTCAAATTCGTTTGCCATATCAACTCAATTAGGCGCGTCTCCGGAAGGCATGTATCAGCAGAGCGGATAAAGACGCATTAAGGGGCTGTGCGTGAAAGCCAGCACCTCCAGGTATTGGCTTCTGGACATAGACATAATTATGACAAGCTCTTTAAAATATAATACAGCTAAATACGCATAAAAGAACAAATTCCACTCACATTTTTGTCTTATTTGAAGGCCTTCTTTTGGAGGCCTTTAAGTTGCGCACACGCTCTCCATCCTCAGGCCCATTTTCTGTGGCTAATAAACTAAACTCTTTGTGGTGCCTTCAGGTTCGCCTCGTTCGTGGGGAGTTCGTGGACGAGTCTGGCTGTCTTTTACCAGACTGGATCGGGTTCATCCGCGCAGCAAGGAACAGTCAAGAACAAAACTTGGAAGCAGTGTCCGACCTTCCTGGAGGACAGGTAAACTTTTACGCACGGATCTCAACATATGATCCTTTAGTTTATTTATGTAGTGATTTAATTTGGAGTCAAGGAACGGACCATTTTAAGCTTGCCTTGATGTTGCAGATTTTCTATCGCGTGCTGAGGGAAATCGCAGCAGGAGAAGAGCTCAGTGTGTGGTACTCCAACGCTCTGGCGCAGTGGTACGACATCCCAACAACAGCTACTCCAACGCACGACGAAAAAGGTATTGTCTATGTTTTTTGTTGTTGTTGTTGTATAGGCTTCTGTCTATTTATCTATTTATCACACATTAGAAAAAAAATCAGCAGTGCCATCGACATGCAGAAGACTGTTCAATAACAGTTCAGTCTGGATTGGATGAAAATCAATTGTCAGTCTCGTTGGTCACTTGTGTAGAATAAGCGAATCATAATTCAAAAGGTTTTTTTCGTTCATTCTAAAACATTGTGTTATTTTTTTCCTTTTCGTTTCTTTTCTTTTTTTGCAAAGCCTAAATCAATTCAAGAGTCATGTTGTAATAAACAGGCCCATTACAAGATCATCGCTTCACTTCAGTCTTAATCCTCTTCTCTAACATTTAATCCCATTGTTGTGGCTCTGCTCGATAGTTTGACGCTTGGGTTAAACCTTTTTAATCTTGGCAAAGCACCAGTTCATCGGGAAATAATCCGATTATATCCAAGAAAAGATTAGAAAATTCCATCAATACGTTATATCATTTTTAACATGAGACGGATCTGACTTACTTTAAAATAAAATGATGATAATAAATAATAAAAAGAAGAAGAAATAAATAAGGGGTCAGGTTGAAAGAGGCTCTGAAGAGGAGTTCCCTTCAGAGGGAGGTGAGCTGATGCCACGGCGCCATTAATATTCATTCACGTATTCAAAAGCAAATAAATTCAAAAACAAGTGCTTCACGGTGAATTAGGAGGGTGCGTTAAGGTATTGTGGCCTAATGAATGCTAACTTTTATGTGGGGTGTATATTGCCCTGATTCTCCGGCCCCTGCACATCCAGAGCGCTCCTGGACATACGCTCCTCTCCATTATCAGGCGTCAACAGATGGGCCGCCGCCATTGTTTCTGGAGACTTGCGATTTCAAGCCACAGCTGCTGTCACTTCCACGGGAAAAGAGTGTCTCCAAAAAAGAAAAAAAAAAGGCCAGGCCATGGGGAAAAGAAGGACCGCGGTGGAGCGCCAGATTGGACGGGGCGTTTGCTCTTTTGATGCGCAATCATAAACAATGAGCCCCGTGCGAGGATTACAAAATCATTACAGCTATATTAACTCTGAATGATCCGCTGGGGGGTCATTGTGGTGACCCCCGCTGGCTCAGGCTGTTTGGCAAAGGGGTCGTAAAAAATCCACAAGTGTCCACGAGGAAGAAATCCACAAGAAATGAAAATCGTGGCCTGTAGCGCAATTATAATATAACCAGTCGATGGTAACGGGTTAAAATATGTATCTACCCCTTCATATAAATCAGTCATAATATTGAGTTTATTTTGAAAATGCCTAAAGTGCAAGCAAGATCGAAAAATAGGACTTGGAGAGCTTTTACGCGCTTTTACTCACTTTTACGCACAGGTTAAACTTGAAACACTGGGGCTTTAAAACGCACTGAACCCGAGCTACGGGGTCTAATATGAATCTTAACAAGTTGTAAATAGTTTTTTAACAATTTTGCCGTTTTCTTTTGCAGGTGAGGAACGCTACATCTGCTGGTACTGCTGGAGAATCTTCAAATACCCAAACACGCTCAAGGCCCATGTGCACTTTCACTGCCCGCTGAGCAACGGGAGGGGCTTCAACAGCGACCAGCACCAGGCCAGGGGACACTCAGAGACATTCAGCCGGTCCCCCAAATCCGGAGACATCCCCAACACGTCCGTATCCCCGCGCGGTAGCACCGGCTCCACCTCAGGGCCAGACTCCGGGAGGCGCGCGCTCGCATCCTCGCCTTTCCTCCTCTCCAAAGCAAAGAAACCCATCAGCGCCGAGGACCAGGACAGAGCTCTGGACATGAGCGTGGCCTCGGCTCGGAGCCAGCCTGGGGGGCACCTGCTCGGTCTGGGGGCGTCGGTTCTGGGCAACATGGGCTTCCACCCGGGCGTGCGCTCCGCATTCAAGCCGACCGGCGTCTCAAAAGCCACCGACGCGCAGAGGGAGGACGTGAACGGGAAGCTGAGCGGCCTCGGGTTCAGTAAACTCCTCAATAACATGAAACCGGTGCGGAACAGCGGGGAAAGCCACCCTCCTAAAAGTCACCCCCCTCCTTCACTCATGGACCCGAGCTCTCCAATGGTGCCAAACCCGCTCAGAGGTTTCCCTTTGCTGCCACACGTGGAGGAGACGTCGGCCTTCAAGCACGTGGAGAGCCGCGTGCACCCAGGCCTGTCCCCTTCCAGATACCCCCAAATGCCCCCCGGACTGCACTTTGAGAGGTTCTCGCTCTCACAGTTCGATGGGGTCAAGTCCTACACGGGCGCGGACTGCAACATCCCCCTCATGCCGTTCACGGTCTACAACGGGGAGCTCCTGTACGGCTCGCCCTATTACCCGCTCAAGTTCCACTTCAGCAACCTGCTCAAGTACCCGGAGAACGTGCCCTACTTCCACACGCCCGCCCTGAGCCAAGACCTGGGCTCCATCACCAACATAGACCGGGAGATCGCCATGCACACGCAGCAGCTCACCGAGATCGCGGTGGAGAAGAACCGGACGCGCCTGGTGGTGGACGCCCTGCCCGCCGCCAACACGAGTGGCAGCAACTCCGCGCCCGGGAAACCCAAGAAGGGCCACTTGTGCTTGTACTGCGGTAAGCTGTACTCCAGGAAGTACGGCCTGAAGATCCACATGAGGACTCACACGGGATACAAGCCGCTCAAGTGCAAGGTGTGCTTCAGGCCCTTTGGAGACCCCAGTAATCTGAACAAACACATACGGCTGCACGCGGAGGGCAACACGCCGTACAGGTGCGACTTCTGCGGGAAGGTGCTGGTCAGGAGGAGGGACCTGGAGAGGCACGTGAAGTCCAGACACCCGGGGCAGAGCGTGAAGAAGCTCGAGGACAAACCGGGAGGAGGCCTGTTCGGAGACGCGGAGGAACAGAAAAGCGACAACGACAGCGACGTGGACGTGTGCTTTACAGACGACCAGAGCGACCAAGAGATGAGCAAAAACACGGACTGAAAGAACCCAATGTGGCACAGATTAATATCTTATTGTTTATGGTACAATGGTATAAATACGCGAGTAATATATAATTCAATCTTGTGAGTTTGGTGAGGTTTTACGCACGGGCCTCCACTGACTTTTGGTTTTACGCACGGGCCTCACTGACTTCCACTGCGCCTATATGTTTTAATGCACACTTAAAACTGGGGCAAAACTGTTCCACTTTGTTACTTTAAATACAATTAAACAAATATAACATTAATTAAACAAAATAAAAGAACATTGGCTGGATCTCAAACGGAAAACAGACAAATAAAGCCTAAAGCGTCCAGGGCGTTTGGAATTGTTCTCACCAAAGCCTTTAAAATGATGAAAATGAAACAATCAAAGTCTTGTGAGGATTTTAAAGGTTGTTGGTTGTTTATTTGCGTATCACTAAACTGCGTTATTCCCGCACATTGCGCACTATACGCGGTAATTGACGCATATCTTAAAAGGGGGCAGGTCTATTTTATGGGTATTTTATGGTCTCACTCTCATCTCAAGCTGCCAGTTGCACTTTATTAACAGCAAGGGCATTTTCCTCCCTCCACGTGAAGATGTAGTGTTTTCAATTCGTTTCTGAGCCTCCTGTATTTCTTTGGTATTTAAAATTTGCACTTTCGTGGCGCGAGCTGTTCACTTCTGTCGTTCTGAAGAAGGAATTATGATGTTGGCACGGCCTCTATGTAAAATATAATGTATAGTATTTCCCCATGCATTTCAGTGGAGAAGTGTTTTGTTGTTTATAAATCTCATTGTCAATGGAGACATTATTTTATTTCCTGTCTATTGCTGTTTTCGCAAATAAATTATTTAAAAATAAATTAAAAGAGATGTTTGAAGCAGAGTGTGTTCATTTAAAGCATATTCACACATCAACAACAATGAATGCATGAATTAATGAATAAATAAACAAATAAACAATGATGGCTAAGATTCCTAAAACTGATTATAGGAATTTGCTTTTGCCAATAAGGAAATGATTTTGCCTGAAATGGAAAGACTCAATTTAGCAAAAATCAAAAGTGGCCTGAAGCTTCACTAATATTGCACTCCTTAACACAGTTTGATATAATGTTATTAGCGTAGAATAAAACATGTAGAAATTATATAAACGAATAATATAAATGAAATATTTCTTCCCCTTCTCTTCATTCAGAAATGTTGTTCTGGCCACTGTGCCACATAAAAGAACTACATAGAATTAAAATACTGTTTACTTCCATGCATTGTCTTAAGAAATTTAGCAAAATGTGAAGACCAACAGCATTTAGTCAGGCTAGAAATGTAACTCTCACAAAAGCACATTATGTATATTGCCAGCTTTTTCATCGATCACTCCTTTCCACAGCTTGATCATAAAACAATATGGCACATACCCAAGGATGAAATTTAACTTATTCTTTTAAATAATAATTTCATTTAATTTCCCAAAGTTACCGAGCTCACAGTGCATCTCCTGTTTTATCACGGCACTTGTCAAAACTGTGGCTCTCATCTTTTTGGCCCAGATCCAGCTGCTATTGTGAAAGTGGCTCCACTCCCTCCCACCAGCATTCACAATCAATTAGTGCTGTTCATTAGGAAAGACACTGGGAAAAGGGCTTTGATTGAGAGAGTTTGACTCCCGGCCTAGAACCAGATTCAAAAAGCCAGACTTTTGCACTTCACTGTTTGTTTGTTTGCTGCCTTCTCCAAAACCTGGTAGAATATCCTTGGTCACACAATACCAGTTTGCCTTTGCCTTCACTGAGCACACAAAGGTGGCTCGTACTTTCAGGCCAAGATTTCAGAATACAAGGATTTCTTTTACCTCGGTCTTTCGGCATTTCAGTCATACATTTTGTCTAGATCCCTTGAACTGTAAAAAATCTCTGATTTGTCTAGGTTTTTCTTTGACCTCTGACTCAGTTTTTAAAGATTTGGAGGCTTCTGTGATCAGGTTGTAATATATTAATTTGATTTAGGCTTGTATGTTGGTGCATCAAGGTTGGACCAGGACAGAGAAATTAACCCTTAGTCATTTGGTCAAAACATAATTCATGCATAACTACACAACAAGAAAAAAAAAGTTAATTTCAAAATGTGCACTTTTATTATCTTATAAATTTGTATAGCACAGACATGGATTTCCAATCATATACTGTGGCCTTAGCACTGAAACATCCAATAGGCCTCATTTTCTCTCTCGACATTGGATTCCTTATATTCAAAGCTCCTTTTGAATCTGCACACTTTGTCCTTTGCAGCCCATAAACGTTTTGTTGTACGTCCGTCAAATGACCATGTCACACCAAATACTCAACCTCCATTCCTCTATTCATCCAGATGTGTGGTATGCAATGGTGACATTGTCTGTGTGCTTGGAAATGGAAATAGTCTTTCAGAGTCCTGGCTTCATAATGCTCTCTATGATTAAAAATGTCAAACTTTTAAGACAGGATCCGTAAATTTATGCAGGCCTGGTGCTACATGGCCTGATGTCTCATCATCTAAATATACTTAAAAAAACAATGAAAGCACCGAAAAAAACACCTAAATACAGATGCACTTTAGCTCATAGACATATCAGTGCAGCGTCCAATTCCAGACAAGTCTCCAAGTCTCCCTGTGATAAAATAAAGCTATAAAAATATACTCTCCCAAATCTCAAATTCAATTAAATCAACAATTCACTGATTTCAATTTCGATTTAAGACTGTATGACTAAAATAGAGCTTGTGGAAATAAAAGAGTGATTTTGAAAGCTTCCCAGACAAAACTCATTTTGAATATTTCTTTGTCAGTGCAGAACAGCAGAAAGCAGCACACACCACAATATTTTCTAATGTATAAATATCGATTGAAAAAAAGACATACATATTCATCACAACCAGAGCCATCTCTACTACTTCATAATTTCCCTTTTAAAGTCATTGTATGCTCCTTTTTGTACTTTTGTTTCACAGCTTTTCAAGGCCACTGTCCATTGAAGCTACTGTATATGAATATACCTCATTATTATTATTATATGGCGTTAAAAATAACAAGCGTTAATAGTAAGACAACCCTTTCTACATGGAGATAGAGGACAATTGAGTGGATAGCACCTGACATTGTGGCTTGCTGCCCACTCTCCCGGAGCAGGTGAACCAGGTAGAGTCAACACACAGAGACTGGTCAGACCCTCACACACACACACTATTATTGAGCAGGACATGTGGGCCTCCTGGAGATGGGCCTGGTCTCCCAGAGTGGATGCAGAGTGACAGGGGTCCTGCAGGTAAACCAGGTAGAGTAAACACGCTCGGCTGGTTACATGGAGAGGGAGGATGCACTGACGAGATACAGCACAACACGGAGGAATGTGCAGTGAACGGGAATATTGACTTCAGTCCGAGCTCCACTTTTATATGCACATACACTGATGTTTTATACGCTGTAATTAAAAAAGTGAATTTTGACTTATGCACAATTGTACCACAAAAAAATCATAGTTTGCAAACTCCGTCACTAACAATGGCAATAAAGCAAATTCTGATTCTGATATAGAAAAAAGCCTCAGCTTATATAACACCATTTAAAACCGAAATAGCTCAAATTGTATTATTCAAAATCCAAACCCAGGCTGAGCTGTGAGTGTGATCAAAGAACACCAAGCCCATAATGAATCTTGCCCATGTTTAATCACAATCCTATTAAAAAAAGACTAACCACGCTGCCCTTTGGCCCAAATAAGAAGGACACACTCTGTGACCAGTCGTGTCCCGCTGGTCCCCCATGTCCAGCTCCAGCCTTATGCACTTCTATAACACAAACACATGCTAAACAGCCACTGCCTCTGCTGCAGATACATTCAGCTGCAAATGAGTCCGGCACACGGGCCCGGCCAACGTTTGATGTGCACAATGATCAGGATGAATTTTCATGTCGTGCAGGTTTGTCAAAGCCATAATGCTTAGTGCTCACCTCACATAAAGCAGGTCAATCTGTGTTGGTTTGTGATTATAATATTGTCACTATGCCAAGAAAGGGTGTGTTGTGAGGAAATCTATGGCATAACCTAAACACCTATAATGGATTATACTTATACTGATGCTTCAACTGGATTATACTTGCACACTAATGCTTATAAGGAGGAAATGAATTTGAGTTTACTGATCACTCCTTTGAAAGATTTCAGCATTAAAAAACGTCAAAAGTCCACAATACGGGGGTCCATCTTGCATTATTCAAGTCCTTGCAGTACATTTTCAACCATATTGGAATTGTTATGTCACGGCAATGGGCTTAAAAGTCGCATTTAACTGAAGGCCACAGGCTGCAATGAGCGACTATCGACCTGCAGTGTTTAGAACAGAGAAACTGGTCCAATTATCACAACTTTTCTCTAACAATTGTGGAGGATCTGCGTGGCCTTCAAAAACAAATCAGATTTCCGCTTACGATCAAAGAAAACATCCCAAAAAATATCTCCTATGCACCAGTGTTTGGATTTTGGAATAAAGCTGAATTTAGAAATAAAGTTGAATCTGTCCCATTGATTACTCATTACCTTCACTCTACTAAACAACCAGGCGCTTGCTAATGCACTGTCTTTATAATTCAGCTAAGTGGAAAAGGTTTGCCACAATGGTCAAGGACACACAACCCTATGTGTACAGAGAATTTGAACTGAAATTGTTGGTGGTAACGTGTTGAGTCATTGTGCGCTGGCCGTCTCTTTTGTGAGCACATCTGTCCAACCTGGAATGTTTTGTGAATTTAGTGATTTTTCAAGGCTATAAAAAGGCAAGTCTAGATTTTTTTTTTCATTCAAAAGTGATATAGCCATTGGTTGCATAAAACAATAAAGGTATCAGTAAACTTTAAGGATAGAAGTATTGTAGAAGTGGCACCACAGAAAAAATGGTCATGCATTTAGTAAAACTTTTGGACTTTAGACACAACATGGAGCTATGTTCAAGATGTTTGCATGAGGTCTTCTCGCCTTTCTTTTTCTCAATATTTCCTCATTGTGAACAAATGAATGCATGGCCTCAAAGAAAGAGAGTATTTTTTTGACCAGTCTTTCATTCACGGGAGACAATCATTACCAAACGCTACAAAAGCGAACTATTTAAACCCTTGCTCCTATTGTAGCGCCGGCCCATAGTGACCCAAAGAAAAGAAGTTTGCAAAGAAAGACAGAGAGACAGACAAGGGGACAAAAGCGGAGATGGACTCCAAGAGCAGATTGAGGACTATACGGGAAGGACGTGTGGAAGAAGGCAGGAGTACATAGAAACCCATAGGAATAGTTTGAAGGTTTTGGTCCATTGGGGAGCAGTGAGCTGTGAGACAGGCCCATTGAAACACATGGAGAAAAAAAAAGAAAACCCTCCACGCTCTCACCCGGGCAGCAGTGGCACAGAGTTAACCAGTCAACCCCATTACAGCGCAGGGGGGCGTGTACGGACCTGCCACACCAAAGAGACCACGCCGGCCAGCCAAGAATATTAATTGCTTTTAAATGAAGTGGAAGTCTCTTTATTGGCTGTCTGGTGTTGGTTTGTTATCGGGCCGAGCTGAAAGGGCCCCGCTGCTCTTTGGTGTCGCCGACTTTAAAGGGAAAACTGACTCTTGATGAGGTCATTGATCAGTAGGGGCCATATACTCCGCCAGCCCCTTTAACTATCCCCATTGTGCTCCGTTCAATGCTCCATGGGCAATAAACATATTTGGTGAAGACGCTGCTCCAAGAGCCACTCCAGGACAAAGAGGGGCAACTTCTACCAACTCGCAAAGTTACATTACAGACACAATAAGGGAGATGCTGTAAACTGTACTGCGGCAGTCCATAAATTAGTTAGTAGAACAAACAACCAAACCAAATAATTTGCTTGATTCACAATTTCAGAAATATAAATCTTGTACTTTTCCCCCCACCTATAAAACCCACTTTAAGTTTCTCTGTTCTACGGAGTGCATGACAGGCCACTGTAATTTCTATTTTATGAACCCATTGCTAAAATACTCCCACAAGAAAGATGTGATCAGCGTGTACCAGAGTCATGCTGGCTGTAATTCCTGCTGCTGCTGAGGCTGAATATATTTCCACCTGTGAGCCCTGCAGAAACCACAATGATGCTGTATCTCCAATCACAGTGTCCAGCTCGCGGTGACCACTGCTGCAGTGAGGCCTGCACAGACTGAGCACAGCACTGGGGATGGAGGACATTATCCGTAATTCTCTGCACCATCTCACTCAAAGAGGGGCCCAGGCACCAAACAAAGGCCTGCTGCTCACAGCTCCACAGATGAAGATGAAGCTGAGTTTCCCATCTCGGTGAATAAGGTTAGGTATTAATCCAGATACAAGGAGAAAAATCATGCTACAGGTTGCTTTCTATGCTTCCATTGTGAGAGTATTTCTTTGTGTTGCTGTCAGTCTGCCCGCTGAATAGGAACCCCTTTCTTGATATGTCTATTGAAAAATTGGCTTCTAAATACAACCCATTAGAATATTTGTGCAGATGAGTAATAAGTTATTAGTTGCAATTACTGGTCATCTATTAGTGTGGTATAATGGTCTGATGAGGCAGCAGGCCTTTTAACTTCTGAAGAAGTAATTTGGAAGACAGCGTACCTTTGACAAGCTAAAGAAAGGCTGCCTTTATTCAGCCCATATCTTGCTATTGTACTAACAGACATGTTATAATGGGATTACTAGCGACTATGGTGCACTGATAAAATCAATGCGAACGCATCATTTTGTATAATTCACAGGTACTGGAGATGAGAAGAGATCTCTGCTAGTGAGAGGGCACTTCAAACCAGATGAATGGGGAGTCATCCATGCATTACCCAACCTATATTTAATGTAATTAACTGGCAGGGGAAGTGGTGGAAGATTATGTTCAGGGGAAATTACTTCCTTGAAAAGCCTGTGCAGTTGTCTTTAAGGCAGCCACAGTGACCTGTGTTTGCCCTTGGAGAGAGCAGGCTGCACAAGTAGCCTATAGGTCTTTGTCAGAGCTGATGACAAAACCTCTGAGCACATTCTGCCGGGCTTCCCAAGGACACTATTGTAAAAAAACATATACCTGCCTCAAATGGTGCATTGTAAAGGGCAGCTCTTGTGGCCACACTGCTGGACTACGGCCTTTCAATTCTACATCACACTGAGCCCAAGGAGCAGCTCCATTAATCCAAGATTAATGCATTGAGGGTACTGTGAAAGAAGGGCTGTATAAAAAATTCGCCATAATAAATTATGATAAACATGTAAAAGGAAACAGTGTGTGTTTCCTATTACAGCCGGCCGCTCACTGCTGTTTAAGTGTGCATTGTACAGCCTAAATTACAAACCCTCCACACTTCAGAAACTGTCTCAAGTCCTGCTCCATGAGGCTCATTCACCAAAGGGCACAGATGGGGCGCAGCATTGACACCGGGCCAAATGACCCAGAACAATGTCATCTTTCCATGGGCGCTGTGTATCGCTGCACTTGTCCCAGTCTTTATAATGCAGTCGTCCCGGGCTGTTGTTTATCCAAATGTAGCCGAACACAGCAGCTGGTGGTGACATGGGGTTGATTATGCTGTTCCCACAGTGACATATTCAAAGGGAGGCAGAGGACGCACCATTGTTGCCCTGATCTGTTGGTGACAGTGCTGCCTGTTGCACCAGCTCCACAGTGGGAGCTCCTGGGGCGCCCGGGACGGGACGTGTGCACGGCCTTGTGCTCATCCTGGGATGGTGCTGACATCAGGCTCAATGGACTTTTTATGTTGCATTAATCAACTGCTTTGCCATCCAGATACATAAGAGAAACATGCAAACTCCACACAGAAAGGCCCACATGATCCAATCCGTGACCTTCTTGATCTTATTATTATTAGTAGTAGTATTGCATGTTCAAATATATTAACACAATACTAACTAGTTGGTTCGCACTTTGTTCCCAAACCTTCCATGACAATATGCTCAGTACAGTAACAGAGACTAGTCCTTCAGCCGTGTGGCTACTTTAGCTCAGGGCCCAGTTTGGATCATTTGGTGGTAATTGCTGCGCACAAGTGAGCCACTCCACATGAATGGAAGTGCAGTAAGCGTCAGTGGCCATGATCAGGGCAGACTCCAGGTAATAGCCCGCTCCCCTCCCCCTGACGGCTGCTGCATCCTGCGTCTGCCGCTCAATGAGGGGATGAAAGTAGCGGGATATAGGCAGTCCACAATTACCTGTAATGAGACTTTTGTCTTGGAGCATTATAGGGATGTTCTTGAAGTCACCCGGAGGTGGTTTTCAGATGGAGGAAGAGCGACGTGCGTCTCAAGTCCCCTCGTGGGCCATCTCATCCATATGTGCAGCAGTGAGTAATTACCGAAGTCCCATTGAAGTCTATGAAGAGTGTTCTCCTGAGTCTCTCACAGACATGAATACCCGCCACGGGGCTATTACTCCAAGTGACACTCGGACGCTCCGGCTCAATCCCCTCTTCAGCCTGCGCCCCTCGTCTTCATCTTCACCCCTAAGTCACTTTGAGCAAACAGCTGGCCATCTTTGAACTTCAACATACTTAT
>JAADKR020000021.1:6574180-6585092 GCA_011763505.2 Lythrypnus dalli
GAGTTGGCGACGTTGGCGTTTGAGTGCACGTCCTCACCTCTTTCCAATTGAACGCACAGGCCATTGATAACTGATGACTGACTGACTACTGACTAAGGTATATTTTAGTAAAGCGTGTACCGAAAAATGTATTTTTCTCTTAACTAAAAGTTTACAGTTGCTATTTAAAATTGGGAATAGGAAGACAAAGTGAGACCTCAGCTGCCTCTCTCTTTGTCAATTTGACCAAAGGGCTGATTGGTTAAACAGGAGGGCGTTGTATTGTAGTGCCAGTATGAGTCCTGTTTTAATGTTTTAATAATACATTAATTCCACAGCAGGGCGTTGTATTGTAGTGCCAGATTGGATCCTGGGTTTTAATGTTATAATAATATAATAGTTCCACGGCTTTATGTTACATTCACTTCAGAATCAACCTTATGAATAAAGGGACTGGACAACTTTAAATGTATTTTATTTGCATTGTGGTGCTACATTGTGCTTGAGTAAAGAGCTTACTCTGCACTGTTAACCTGCACACTTGTTCACTTTATTCAAAAAAGCCTCATTAAAGTGTATGAACACAAAAATACTGATGAATATGGTTACAAATTTAAGTAAGACATGTAAAAAGTACTACACTTGGAAAAAATATGATTTCGTTTAAAAAAAAATACACACTATACACAGAGGCAAGATCTTTTTTTTTTTTTACAATAAGAACAGAGAAAGTGGTACAGTGATAAAGTGGTTAAAAATAGTTCACTAATGGTTTCAAATATAAAAAGAAAAGTCCCATCCCCATTTCACAGTGGTCAGGTTGATGACTTGGCACACTCGGCAACATCCAGCTTTCTACCACTGCTGCACATTCGAGCCAGGTTCTGGAAAAAATAAAATATAGATATATATACATAAATGAAGACCCACACACACAGAATGAGTTAATGATAGAATATGACTAATAAACAAATAATTACATTTGCTGCCCGGACGATGCTGTTCGGGGACTGGAGGGCCGCCAGATCATTGAGGATTTTCTGGAGATCACTATTGCGAGGTCGTTCTAGAAAAAAATGACAAATGTACCATTGCAGGACAGTTTTGTAAACCTTGCGTTACATTTAAATTGGCTTGGTGTTTACCAGGCGACGATGAAGCTTGTGGCTTTAGTTGAAGGTAAGGATGGTCAAGCAGTTCTGCAACAGAAATTCGCTCTTTGGGATTCCGTACCAAACACCTCTGTTCAGGTAAGAAAACAAAAAAACAAATATATTTATACAAATAAAAACATATTTAGATCAATTTTGTCTCACCTTCAAGACATCCAGTAAGTCCTTCTCTGATATGTCAGGAAAGTCGATCTCATGAGACGGATCAATGATGGCCTGAATCTTTGCAATTTGATTTGTGATTCTTTGAAATGGAGTCTTCCCATAAGTCATACAGTACAGAATACATCCAAGGGACCATGCATCTCCTTTGGGGCTGATCTGTGTTACATTTAAGACTGTAACTACCTTACAATATATACTGTGTATATATACATATTCATATAAATGAATGCAATTATTACCTTTGAACGGGCTTTTCCTTGGGACGAAGTGTCCTTGATCGCTTCAGGGGGCATATAGTTCAGAGTTCCTACCTGCAATGGTGTATGTTAGGTATTTTTAGATAATAGAAGTCCACAAAAAAAAAAGACAAACGTTTTAATTTTTACCTGTGAGTCTTTCATAATGCTTGTTGCATCTGGCTGGATTCTGTTTGCTATTCCAAAGTCGATCAACTTCAGTGATGCATTCACAATGACAAAATTTGCTGGCTTCAAGTCACTGTGAACGATTCCTGAAAGATCCATAAACAATGCAGTTAAATATAATTACTTTCTATAGTTTTCTGCAACTACAAACACATTGATAACCACCATGTTTATGGATTGTGTGGACAGCCTCCAACATGTTCTTCCAGTAAAATTTCCTCTCCAGTGGATTGATAAATTTTCTGTTCCGTAACCAGGTGTTCAGATCCAGGTTTCCACACTCCATCAGCATGTAAATGTAGCTGTTGGTGATTTCGCTGTAAAAAAAAAAGGCAGTAGTAAAGAGTTATTAAAAACCTGGAAATATTTACAAAGAACCATTAAATGATGTTTATAGACTCACTAATCATAAAGTTTTATTATTTGATCGCTGTACTGCTGCAAATGATTCAAGTGCTCAATTTCATTTTTATAGCTTTCAACTGTCTGCGGATCAGCCTCCTCCAAGTCCACATATTTCACAGCAAACAACTGCTTTTTATGATCAAGAACTTGGTAGACCTGGTGACAGAAAATGGTATTAACCTCTCATTGACAGATGTGCAGAAACATTTTGTTGTGTAATGGCCCAGGCTTACCTTGCTAGATCCACCACGTCCAATAATCTTTAGGATGAAGAATTGTTTGCCCTTGATAGTAATGGAGTCGTTTGATATTGTTGGAAGTGAAGCCTAAAAACATTTCATAGAGATGATACTTAAAACAAAACAAATGACAGAACGACATGATGAGAGGGTCCAGGTCAGTACCTGTGGTGTTTGGAAGGTGACTTGGTTTTGTGGAGTACATGGCTGATGCATAGATCTGGCTGTGTTTGCTGATGCTGCAGAGGAAGGCTCTTCTGGGCACCTCTTCACAACAGGAGTGATGAAGCTAGAATAGACACTTTTTAGGACTGGTTCCATCAGTGTTATATGAGTTCATAACTTGATCATTTCAACAAAGCTTGTACCTGTTCGGAAAACTACTTCCGTAATTATTAGGTGTCTGGCAGACTACTTGAGGTGTAGGTCTGGATGCAGACTGAAAGGATGGAGTGGGAACTGAGGCCAGTGAATAAGACTTGAGCCGTGGATCAGGAGGAGTTTCACGTTTATCCTATTCAAACAAAAATGAACATAAATTAATTATTTTGATCGCCAAGGATAACGTTACCAGTAAGAAATTACTCCAATAACATATATACAAAGCATACCTCTGGAGAAACCTGGCGAATAAGTTGTGGCACTTTCCACTCAGACACAGGCTCCTTACTGGCACAGTTCATTTTCTCCATCGATCGATTCACAGGAACTCGCTGAGGCAGCGCGAGGTTCTCTTTTGACACATGAGGTACGGAACCTGCTTGCTCCGTCTTGCAATCTATTTTAAACATTATATACACAAATAAATAAAAAGGGCAAAAATGCTTCTTGGGCACACCCAAATCTGCCTTTACCTGTTGACTGATCCTGCCACTTTGGTACCAGCTGTTGTTGTCCTTCTTTGAGATTACGTATAGCTAGATCTAAAAGCTCAACTGGTTTGGCATGTAACGTTTGAGCTTTGTGAAGAATGGAATTCGCTTTCATCATATTACCTAAAATAAATAATAAAAACATATATTCCAATCTGGACAGCAGCATACATAAGCAGTACCATTATGCTACTGCTAACAATACTAAAGAAAAATACCTTGGGATACTTCAAACTGAGCATGAGCGATGTGGACAAAAGCAAATGCTTTGCAGTTGGATCTTGCAACTATGAAACGATCCTGTGCATCATCTGGGTCTTCAATACTACACAAAATTGTTCAATAGGAATCTCTGTTACAAAAAGGTCAGCTGTTTTAAATTAATAAATATATTCAATGTGTGTACTTACCCAATGAGTTCTGCATATCGAACCAATATTTTAGCGTAGCTTATATTTTTGCTGTATTGTCTCATTGGCATCTTGCAAAATATTTTGGAGTAGCAGTCCATGAGTTTTTTCAGTAAATATTGATCCGTTTGTGGGTTTCCCCTTTTCTCTATATTTATGAGATGGGTCCAACATGACTCAGGAGATTTTGTGTTGACAATCTGGTCAAAATTGAAGGTTATATCTATCCAGAAAAAAGTATAATTAATATTTGAACATCAAACTATTATATTTATTACATATGATATGTAACGTTTAATAATAGTCATAATTTACCTTCGATCTGTGAGGTGTCTTTAGTGTTTAGAAGTGTAGTGGTAGATTCTGCAGTTAGTTGTTCCTCCCACAGGGTGTGCTCTGGACTTAAAGCAGGTGGCTGCAATTTAAAGAGTAAAGGTGCATTATGGCTATTTAATGTTTGTGTTTACCAGGTTGAGATGAAGCCTGGTAACTGCAAACTTACAGAACTTACTTGGCTGGTGAGTGTCTCTCTGTCTGTAGAGTGTTTCTTAGCAGATACAAATCCTGACATTCTGGTCACACTGGAACCAGATGGATACCTTTAAACACAGTAAAGTTCACTACTTAAATAGACTCGTGGCCACTTATAGTTCATTTTTGAATCATAGACATACCTAATCATACTTGGAACACCAACCAAAGATTTCCCATCAATGCTGTCATCATCCTTTTCTGGAATAGAAAAGGGAACTACAGGAACTCTTCCTGGCTGAAAATTAGGTTGTTGTTTTTTTAATATAGATACAGAAATGCATGTTATTTTGTTTCCAAACACTACTTACCATGCCAGCAACTCTCTTGCGTTGAGATGATGATCTCCAAATAGGTTGTTCATCTGATCCAATGCATGCATCAATTCTGACATATTAAAAATGACCAAAGAAAACAAAAAAGACAGTAAGACACCAACATTTTCAAGGAGAAAATAAGTTTTCCAATTCAGTCCTACCTTGAACCAAAATTACTGGACAATTGCAGGTCTCCGGTTCCATCTGATTTTCGATTCATTGAACTGAACTCTGCTCCTTTTTTGACAGAGTCACTGATGTTGTTTGACAATACTACAAAATTATAATACCGTGATATTAGTAAAAACTACTACACACACACAATACTATATGATATATAAGAAAACACAAACTTGGCAAATTCTCTTTATCTTCCAAATTTGACTGTAGCATTTTCCCAGGTTGTATGATTTGCAGTTCAGCCTCCAGCAGATTCTTTGGTTCAGCACCAATTTCAATAGCATTTTGAAGGATATAAATGGCCCTTTTTGTGTTTCCTAGGAACATAGTGGCCAGTTAAATAGAGAATAATACAGTATCATGTATTAATTAAAAGACTTACCTTGAGAATGTTCAAATTTTGCATGGGCAATATGGACAAATGCAAAATTCTGACTGTGAGATCTTGCCACATTAAAATTAGCTTCTGCCTCCTTGACATCTTGAATTCTATAGCAAACAAAATGTGCAATCAACTATAGTTAGTACTGAATCTGTCTTTCAACTTTATAATACTTACGCTTTGAGCTGTGCAAATCTGACCAGCATCTTGGCATAGCTTTCATTTTGACTGTGTTTTGCAAGTGGGAGACTTGAAAATACCCGAGTATAAAAATCGAGGAGTCGAGTGAGATGACTTTGATCCACATAAGGGTCTCCTTTCTTTTCCAAATCCATTAAATATGAGAAGCATGATTCAGACGAGTTTGACCCAATGACCTGGTTGATGTTGTCAGTATCATCTGTAAAATGAAAATATTTCATATCACAGTGATGTATAATTTATACAGAGGATGAATACGGTGTCACTGTAAAACTATGAGTACCTTCATGAAGACACTTTTTTATTTTGTTAAGCTTTTGATAAAGCTTGGCAAGTTGTTGCTTTCTGTCAGTATGATCCTCCTCCTCCATCTGACAGAAACAATAAAGAAGCAAATAGGCATATGAACATAAAGGTAAACACCAGCCATGTATAAAAATCATAGAGTTTGCATAGGTCAAATAACTAGGCATACACATAACGAAAACAGAGTACTTATGGGTGGGATTTCATGTCTTACTTGCTATGAGCAGTGTTTTCCAGAAAGTAAACACATATTTTACCAATTACCACAAAAAATGTACTACCAACCCATAAAAGTTACAATCTCTTTTCGGGACAACATTTGATAGAAGTGGCTATTTTGCTTCTGTGTTTACAAGATATGACACAGTTCGTTAGCTAGTTAGCTGCTAGCCTTATTTGGTGACATCTAACGCCAACACGACTTCAGACGTAACTAACGCTATGATATTAACGCTATGATATGGCTGATTTACTTAGTATCTGTCTCACACGCTAGACAAACGCATGCATACAATGGTGATAGTATAAAAAGGTGCCTAACCATTTATTTTGTTATATTCCTTCTTTAAGCGATGAAAAAGCCGCAACAGCCCGTTTTCAAAAACCCCACTTCCGCCCAGCTCGCGCGCTGATTGGACGGTGAGTGAGCGACGTCTCAGAGCGACGTCTTCAGCGTGTTGCCACTACAGCGTTCGGGTTGCCACAAGAGGCCAAAGTCATCTTTTTGTGGCTTTTAGTTATTTTTTGGTATTTTCTATATTTCAAGGATAAGAAAGATAACAGAAACGGTTGGTCAAAACAGAACATAAAGAGCACGAACTAAACTATGGTTTAAACGGTGTGTGAATACAAGCCGAGGAGAATCTGAGTTTGAATCTGGCAACTGTCAACGCAGCAAAATCGCCCCTTCCGTTTTGTGTGCAGTTCATTTGACCTATTTTTAGGCTCACAGTGGGTCAAATCCAATGCTTTTTAATAGGTCAAATCACAGTATTGTGGCGTTTTACAAATAAACGTTAATTGACTGATTGGAAAAAAGAGCCACAACCCGGTACTTGTTAAAACAGATATGTAATGTCATGAGTTTTAATATTGTGTTTGAGATGAATTTTAAACTAACAAAGTTACATTTGTGTTGATATGAAGGGGAACATAAAATGCATATTAATTAAAAGGAATAATGCATTGTTGAGTTTAAATAGTAGAGTATCGTAATCATTGCACATAACGCTGTAATACAAAGGCGATATTTGTCCGACCGGACGTGAACGCAGCAGAGCCACTGTACTTCCCTGTTCCTGCTCCTCCTCAATGATGGCAGCCATGGGACAGAGATGAGCGACGACACACATTTCCGAGCCTTGTCATTTAGCTGGACGCCTTTATGCAGAAGTTTGGTCTGTTCTCGCATCTTTGACTACGTTCTCTTGACACGGGCCTTTTTAGGAGCAACAGAAAATGCTTGTTTGTGGTCAAAGCTAGCAAGCAGCGGTTAGCATCAGGCTCAGATGTATTTGAGGAGTCCGCAGAAGAAAGCAGCTGCTGCTCTGCTCACGGTGTAACATCTCTCAAGGTAACAAAAGGATACATTTGTACACTTTGTAATTTGATGAATGTGACGAGCTAACAACTGATCCTGCCACAAGGATACGTGTTGTATTTATGTTATGAATATGTGTAGGCCTACCAGAAACATTGGTATTGCTATTGTTATGTTTGAATTATTTTATAAATAGGTTATTACAGTGTATATTATTTTTTGTTTGACTATTGATATTTTTCTCCACCTTTAGCTCACTTTACCATGGCAATCACCCAGTTCCGTCTATTCAAGATTTGCACATGCCTTGCCAGCTTGCTTTCATTCTTTAAAAGGCTAATATGCAGGTGAGAGCACCTTTATGCTGTAATTACTATGCAAAGAATGTGGAATTGGCAATGTATACATGTAATTACAATCATTGCAGGAGTGGAAGGGGTCGCAAGCTTAGTGGAGATCAGGTTACTCTACCGACAACAGTGGATTACTCTTCTTCAGGACCAAAGCAGGTTAGTATAGTTTCTTTTATCAGGTGTGTTGTGTTCATGGGCAGAGCTAGAGGGAGGAATTCAACTGGACATGCAGAGTTTATTATTATTCTGTATTAGTGTGTAGTCACTTTCTGACATTGCATGTTTCAGCCTGTACAACCTGAAATAGAAGAATGGAGTTCTTGGGATGAAGACGCTCCAACAAGCATCAAAATTGAAGGTGGAAATGGTAATGTTAATCACGCTGATGATGAAGAAGAAGAGCCGGACTACTTCAAAGACATGGCCCCAACCATCAGAAAAACACAAAAGGTACAATTATTAGTCTTGCAGACGAACCTTACCATAAAAGTTCAAGATATGGAGGCAGACCTTTTCAATGTAAGCAGAAAATATGAGAAAAGATTTGTTGATGTTGCAGATTGTGTTGAAGAAAAGGGAACCTACAAACTACCTGGTGCCAGATGGATCATCAGGTTTCTCCAGCCGACTGGCAGCCTCTCAGGACATGATGACTTTCAATCACCCTTCTGTAAATATCACTTTCACTCTGCGTTTATTAAACTACAAACATACATTTCATAATTTTACTATGCCATTCATAGGCTGAGCTGGGAGAACTGGACAACTGGCAGGGAGACACAAACGCCTGGGAGGAAGAGTCTGATGCTACGTGGGAGGCAGAGGAGGTCCTAAGGTAAAAACAAGATGTGTTATATTTAACGTGTTGAAATTCTGTTCTTTAGATATTGTTTCGTCATGTTTCTATGTGGTCAGTGTAAGCACAGTGACCGGCCAGCAGATGGCAGTGTTCTCCAGTAAAACATCACTAAAAGCACTACACTGTGTTCCTTCATGTCCAGCTGGCCGGACGCTGTAAATGACTCCTGTAAGTGACTCTTGTGTTCTGGCTGTTTGTTTTGCTGCAGACAACAGAAGATGGCCGACCGGGAAAAGCGGTACATGGAGCAGCAGAGGAAGAAGGTGGAGAAGGAGGCTCAGAGGATGATGAAGAAAGAGCAGAAAATGGCCGTCAAGCTCTCGTAACACTTTTCTCACTCAGTCTGAGGGGAGTCAAAAACACTGAATCTCAAGTTACTCTTAAAGTCCATCGATCCCAACAGACATACTACAAGCTTCCCCTTTCCTCCAGGTTTTCACCAGCATTTTCTTTTGTCCATCACAATGTATAGTAGTTGCTAAGAGCCTTTAAGTATTCAAGGTCATCTGCATTAAAGACAACGTACGGTTGATGCATTTTAAGACATGTCACCATATACTTTAAGATTTCAGTTTGGGGTGTAAATAATATCATTGAGGGGGATTTGTAAATTAATTCTCTAAAAATGCAAGCCTTTTTTTCTCTGTCTTAAAACCTCAGAGAACTGTATTACATGTAATTATTAAAAGAATTCTTTGGTATACCAATGACAGCTATTAACTTGCATTAGTGCATTTTTGTTTTTTTGTTTGTTTTCTGTTTGCAGTAGCTCTGGGTTCCTATGGTAATCTCACCGCTACGAGTTCATGAAACCATTTATTTTGGAGTTGAGAGTTATAACTTCTTTACTGGCTACAAAGGGTGTGATGTGTTCAAGCTAGCACAAAGAAAATGAATTAAATATTCATGCAAAGCTTTCAGAAAAATCTCATCTTCAGGGCTGAAATTGGCAGACATGTAATCGTCATGTCAGGAGCTGGGGAGAAAATCTTTGAATATGGGGTTAATCGTCTTTTAATTACAGTAATTTATGATTGTGATTGATCTGTTGATGGAAGAATAAGGAGTTTTTCCTTTTCCTTTTTTTCAGTTTGAAATAACGAAAAACATCAGTTGTATTTATTTGTTTTTTATTTTTAATGTATTTTGTTTTCCATTTGCCCATTGAAACGCTAATGTAATGAGATTGGCAGAATTTTTACTTACTGATTAAATGAATGGAATCAAAATGAAGGCATATATAAATGCACTTGTATGAGGCTATTTTATTGCACTGCAAAAATCATTATTTTAGTCTATTAGGCCGGCACTTCTATTTCAACCCATTTAAAACAACTAGAGCATACAGCCTATTAGAGTTATGTTATTGGAGTTATTTTTTAGATGTGCCAATCTACCTCTTCACGGTCTTTGCATTAGACTTACAGTAAGCTGGAGTGCAAGGAATGAGTTTGGAAAAGAACATTGTGGTCTGACCAGTTCTTGTTTGAATTGTGCATTAGGTCAGTGGCTGTAGTTAATGAAAAGTCCAGTGAACTGATAGTTACACAACTCACACATCACCATATGGCTGAGACACTAAGCTGTTCAAACATGAGCTTCCCTTTAGTGCAAGTTTATCTGTTATGTCATTAGTTCTGCATGGGCAGATTACAGCTGCAGCAGCACTGACCCACTTACTTTTTGGGATGAGGTCATTGCAGCTTTTGGCCAGCTTCTATAACTCCACCCAGGAAATGACAGTAGGAAAGCCTTTAGTTTTATGCAAGCAGCAATTCTGTATTATGGAGTTGCATGCTCCATCTGTGCTGACAGGAAGTCCAGGCATGCTTTCAAACTCCCTCATCCCACTACAAATGGCATCCATCAGTAGATCCTTAAAACAAATAAACCAAAGACAGGATGTATAATTTATCATGCTTTAATAAGGACATTTGATTAAACACATTATTGCACATATCTCAGGCACGTAACAAGTGTCAATGTTGAAGCATCTATGAACATTTCACAAGAGGTTGTACAAAATAAAGCTCTATTCCCAGTGAGGAAAAAATATATGCTTCTCACAAAACAAGTGACTTGACAAAGCTTTGGTTGAAGGTTTAAGGTTTCCTTTTGAACAAAAACATAAGTGACATTTTAAGACTTTTCCAACAAACCTTCAAAATACCCATCCAAAACAAGCCTTGTGAAACATTTAGGGACAGCAGGACATTAATACTCAATCATCTGCCTAGATGATTAACAAACATAAATACTTTAAATAACCCTTTATAAATAATCCCTTCGATATCACCATGTTTGCCTCATTTCATGGAAACTACAGAGTGCAAAGTCATGTGGCTTCAAAATAACTGGCTGATTTAAGGTGTTTGAGAACGCAACTAATCTCACAATAAAGATGCCACTAAGTGCTTATAATCTGTGCATGCAGGAAACCTTCAAGTGCCTGGCTTGTGAGCCACATGACGGAGAGAGTGCAATCCCATGAGGCAACAGCCCCTGATCAGAGCCGCGATGTTGTAAAACGGCGCACTTCCATCCACTCCGTGTCTGGAGTACATCCAGGCCACTGT
>JAADKR020000021.1:7763113-7773277 GCA_011763505.2 Lythrypnus dalli
CTTCTCCTGCAGACCAGCTTGCCCTCGACACTCGGCTCTCCAAAACGGAGGTGGACTGCTGGTTTTCAGAGCGCAGAGGCCTCAGAGACAACATGGAGAAGGCTCTGCTCAGCATGAAGAGTGCAGAGGATCGTCCCGGGGCGCTGCATAACGGGGCCGCTCACAGCTCCTCCCCTCACCCCCCAGTCCTCTCCTGTTCATCTGCATCTCCTCCAGTCTTAGCCTCATCCTCCCCACATCCGCCGACTCTCTCCTCCTCCGCCTCTCCTCCCATCCTCACCTCCTCCTCCTCCTCCTCATCACCCCACCCCCCTGTGTTGTCCGCATCCAACAGCCCCGCGCCCATCACCAGCCGCTCCCTCACTCTGCTCAGAGAGGTACACAAAACAGTGCTCACAGTCTTACAAGACATAATGTACTTGCCATTCTTCAGTATTTTAATTATATCTGTATGTTGTCCAAACAGATGTTCTGTCGGACACAGTGGCCTTCTCCAGAAGAGTACAGCCAGCTCGAGGTCCAAACCAGTCTGGGACGCACAGACATTGTGCGCTGGTTCAAGGACCATCGCTCTGCGCTAAAAAATGGTGAAATGCTAGACTGGATGCAAGATTTGCCAAAAACTCTTGATCAACAGAAAGCCAGTATCGTCCAACTATCAGAAAAACAGCAGTGTATTTCTATAGAAACCCTGGCTGCAAAAGGTAAAAATCTATTGACACACAACAAATATAATGTTATTTGGATATTTCCTTGAGCGTTTTCTGTATGGATTCCAGCAGAAAATGCTGGTGAGAACACTACAGAGCACTCCAAGCTGTTGAGCCATGACAAAGTACAGTGTTTATCAGAAAAGCTGGACCATGCAGTAGCTGATCTGAGCCGGACACGGCTGGACAAAACCAGTGATAACACTGCTGACAGTGGGAGGTTGGTGGTCTCTTCAAAAACAAAAGTATTTGTCAGTATGTAGTCATTTTTGAGATTTTACAAATGACCAGCTCTGTCCTCTTTTCAGGTGGGTAAAGGTGACTGTGGCATTGGGAAAGGACCCTCAGGCAGCTGCACCAGACTCTGACATTCTGGCTTTGGAGCAACCAGGCAGGGTTACAGGCTGATGGTAAGTACATACTAAATTAGATAAACATTATCTTTATTAAATGACACTCTTGTTTCTAGTGTACTTTTCACCTGTTGATTGTGGGGCTGGCCAGTAGCCTTTAATCACTTTGAAGAGAAATAACTGCTCGAAGAGCACATCTTTATGAGATCAGTAGAATAGAGTTGTGAGGAAATGGAGAAAAGAGTGAACTGTTTCTTTAAGATGCCACAGCTGCAGCGCCTTTCACCCAGGAAGTTCTTACTGTATAATTATCTCACTTGGTTCTTCAAGACTGTGCCAGGGTTGGCTAAGATGGCAGCATGATACTTGGACCACATGATCATTAGCATGTCGTACACATGCTTACGGAAAATACTCAGAGCCAGCCTAATTTACTGCCTATAACAGTTTTCTTTTGTTCTGTTTTGCAGTCATTTGCTATTCATCACAACCTAAAAGTAATTACAAGTAGATCTCATCAGTGAACATGCTGTCTCTCTGAGATCTTATCTTGAAGCACCATGGACCTGAGATTTGCACTGAAAAGCACCAAGTGTGGTGTGAAAATGGACATAAGAGGAGTGCCAAAGCTGGACTTGATGCATTGTTCTTACTACCAAGTGTGTTTGTTAAACACCATTGTACATATTTTTCTGTATGAGGCGTTTGTACAGTTTTACTAAGAGGGCACTTTTGGTTACTTTTTATACGGCCCCAACCCTCATGTTTTTTTGTTTTGTTTTGTGATCAAAGTGTATAATTAGCAAAATATTGTCATATTTTTGAAACTCAACATAAAATCACATCTTTGAAGGCACTTACTGTACATATTCCTCTCATAGTTATAGAAAAGTCATGATGCATTTTCTGCTTAACTGTACCAGCCATTAGGAAACTAACCTTTCCTTACTTCTGCAGCTTTTGACTTGGCTTCTTAATACTTTACTAGTGAGAGTGAATCACCAACACTGGAAGGTGCTAGAAGTGCAATTAGAGGGAAACAGTGTTTGGAGAAAATGCCGCAGCTTTACTGAGGGTTTGCAGCTCTGAACAAAGCTGCATTAGCACAGACCAAGGAATGAACGCACTGTCCTGATGTCTTCTCTATGGAAATGTTTTGCCTCAATATCCAAGATGTGTTTAACAGGCTCAAACAGTGCTGAATGTGTTTTTGTTTTGTTTTCCTTTTGTAGTTTAGTTGTGCCACGCTGCCTTGGAGCTATCACCTGATATTTCTCTGAAACAGTTATCACTTCTGATAATTACAACTTTTCATTTACCGTATGTTGAAAAAAACTTGAACTATTATCAACTGAACTTGCAGATATTTAGGCATAAATGGTCCATGCATGGTGAAATAATCAAAGCTCCTTTTTGACAAGTTGGATTATTAAATCCTGTCTTTCATAAAAAGACAATAGCACTTCCATTTTAATCCAGCCTGGGCTTTTACATTGAGCTACTACAAAATAAGTTTGTGATCTGTAACTTGACATTGTGCTCACTCTTAAGGGTCATCTATTGGCACTCGCATTATTTGTATAAGCAGCAGCAGACATTATCCACTGTTCATTTCAAACTGGTTAAAACAGATGTACAGCTGTGTCGGCTCAATGTTGATGCACTGCTTTTCTTGTTTAATCTGGGAAAGTTGTTTCTGGCTTATAGAAAATACTGTTTGCTTATTCATTTTTAACAATAGTTCTGCGTCAACTGAATAAATACACAATTGTCCAACTATTGAGAATACATGTTTTGTGCAAATGGCCTTGTTCATCAGGTTTTAAACATTGCGTTGAAAAGACACCAATCTACAGGTATATAACAGACGTGTACTTGCAATAAACAACTGTTTTATTTACAAAAAAAAGAAATCTAATCCTTACAGAATTTTGATTAAGACAAATATAGAGTCTGTTCCACAGCAGCTTAAACACTTTACACCAATGTACAGACTTCCAAACAAAGCTCTGAACAGCTGTACTCTGAGTTGGCAGAGCAGAGTCCCAGTACACTGTTAATTATAATGTAATCTGATATGGCATCAGAGACTGACAAAGACACAAGAATCTAGATCAAACTAACTGAGCTGTGATGTCCCTGCAGCATCTTAGGGTAAATAGGTCATTTGAGCATATAATAGAAAATGTGACTTAACAAAATGAAAATACATAAACCAATTAATTAATATGTTCTTGTCTGCAGGGACACATCCACAGTAGTAGTAATAACTGGCTCCACAAAGGAGCTGTGCAGTGCTGCCTTGGTAAAAAATGTTCATCTTGCTGATCTGAATTTTTCTTTTTCTTCAAATGCACAGTGGCATACATTAATGTTAAATTTCAAACATCTGTTTAAGGTAAAATGTTGGCAAACACAAAACTCAACACAAACATACTCATTCTCCACCCAGACGAAATCCTTCGCCCCAGTTGTGTCTTCCACCCCCAAACCCGGCCTGTTCCTGAGGAGCTGCTCTTCTTGTGGGAGGTGCTCCAAAACCTGACACCCCTCCCCTTCTGTTCGGGAGAAATCTGTATCTGCAGAGAAAACACAGGAGGAGTGTTGAGAATGGGGTCATGCTCATGCTCATAAAGGTGGTTCTTAATTCAGTGGTCGTATTTGAAAAAACTGCAAGCCCATTATGACTTACAATATCTCTGGTGTTGACAGGAAGGCACGTCCCCCGAGGTCTATTGGATATTTAAACATTAGGAAGAAGTAGAGATGACCCACTAGGTTTCCGATCAGCTCATTCAGAAAACTGCAACAACAAAAAATACATTAAAAAAAAGAGTGTATTTCAGACAGTTTGGAAAACGCATATTGAGAAAAATATAAACAACATATTAAAAACAATTACTTACGAGCCACCGATGATAAAATTGAAACCCAGGATCACCCAAGGTAGATAGTGAGCCTGTAAAAACATGCACAATTTAAATAATTAGTTTTTAAAAATTAAATGGATCTAACCTTTTACAGCATTATTTACCTTAAATCTAGTTCCAAACCAGAAAGATACAATGGTGTCCTTGTTGAACTGAGCCCAAACATACAGCACTGACATAATGAGTGGGATCATCAGCAGCTGAAACAACAAACTCCTTTTATGGCAATGTAACTAAATTGAGAACACCTAAAAATGTCCATTTGTGTAAGGTCTCACCTGCATATCCATGAGCAGCCCAATAATCTATAGATCGTGTCAAGGACAGTACAATAAAAGAGAAACTTGACTCAAAGATGCCACCTTGTGCCTCATTTTACTGTGCAAACATTATTATATATGAACCCAATGCTCCTGGTTTACCTAAGGTGAACTTAAACTATACAGTAGAGAAATATATAGAACAACTTTAGACAATACTCACAACAAACAAACAAACTGCTGCTATCAAATAATAACGATCACCAACAACACAAGACGGCAGTTTGATAGGCTGGCCCTCTCTGCCGCATATGACCTAGATTAGGTTTCTCTCCATTGCAGGGGTAGACTGACTCTGGGCACTGGCACAGAGCCACCCTGACATGGTACAGTGCTGCAGTGGGAACAGAGCACAAAAGATTGGAGCATAGAAGTGGAGAATGGACAAAAAAGTAGCACAATGAATCAGATGAGAAGAAAGAATAATTAGCCAGAGGAAGTTCTACTCAATAAAAACTACTAATAATAACGCTGCAAATTATATCTGAACCAATAATTTTAAGGATACAACAATGCAGAGCCAGTTGAAGCTGAGCATGAAGACATAGTCTGCAGGTCTGCCATCAAAAGCCCCTGTAAAAAATAAATATACATACATCATAAGGCATACACTATGTACTCCATGCATGAAGAACAAGTACAGTACATTTCATTTGCATCAATCCAACTACACAGTTGAAGGCTCTTAAGTACTGCATATTCTCCCATTATCTTTGGTCTTTGCAAATGTCATACTGAAACATTAAAATCCAATAAACTCTTAAACTGTACTACAACAACTGTGGTACCTTCATCACCATGATGGTAATCAGAAGTATGTCAGTATCTTGCCCGAATAAAAAGATAGAACTTTGTCATACAGGGGGGAATTTGTTTCCACAGTCTCTGTCACAGTATCCATACATCATCGACACCAGCACATCACACATTACATATGCAAAGGAGGAACACACAGAGATTACAGGCTGCTCAGTGCAGCATATTAGTTAATAACAATTAAAGTCTGATTAGAAACAAACATAAATGACTTTTGTAGATGACGTACCTGTCTCTAGTCTTGTGGAGTAGTGGTAGAGAAAATAGAGATTGACCAAGAAAAGAAATCCTGTGTTTGGGTAGATTGGAAAGTACAGGGTTGCCGTTAGAGGCCTCCATAGCTGCAACAGACAATATCAACGTAAACAAATATTTCTTCTGTATGTAATGTGATTCATAGACAACGGCCGTAATAAACACTGAACGCCCATATCAAGCAGTATACCAGTCATTACAACATGATAATAACAGATTAAAAAGGGAAAGAAAAAGCACAAGCACAAAATAGTATAAAAATACATCTGACAGCATCCGGAAGTCCTTGTGTACGTCGCGTTCTCTCATTGGCTGGTTACAAAGCTAAGGCCTTTGACGATATCGCTAGCCACCAACTAGCACTTTACAAACAACCAACACAACACTATACTGTGCTTAGCTTAAGAATAAGATATAAAAGGATAGAACACTTACGTGGAATCTGTTGAAGAAAAACTGTGGTGCCAGCACAAGGTTCATTGGGTTAATTATTCCCAGTTTCCCAATGAAAGGGACGAGTAGAGAACCAGCAAACCATGACCGGGTGATTAAAGGGATGCTTCTAAACCAGTCACCTATATCTGACATCTTTCCATACACTTGCAGTCAAATATATACCCACTAGTCCCTCTCGATTTGGAGGAAAGTCGATCCTAAACCCCCTCAAGACGGCGTTTCTCGGCTAATCAGACTTGCTTCCAAGCTAGTTTACATGACGTGGCTAATCAGCTAGCAACTGATAGCATCGTCACCAAAAACATATAAGTAGGTCCGGTTTGGGTTTCGAAATAAAAGACCACTAAAATGCTATGAAGCGAATGCAGTGTGATATTTCTCTTACATTTAGTATCCAGAGTGTATAAGTAAATTTTATATATCAGTTGAATGTCGATTGTTGCTGTGGTGTCATAAGTTCACCCGTTTTTTGGTTAATTTCTGAAAATACATTTTTATTGTGAAAATACACAGACGGATATAGCTACGGAAGTGCTAGTTTTGTTTTTAATGTAAATCACATACATGCAAATCCAGTAATAATACAACACAGTTTATGAACATTCTATTAGAAAGATAATAAAGATAATGTAAGCGGGTGGAAGGTTATAGTATTCGACAGAAGGCTGAAAACATAAAACAAACACAGTGAATATCTGTGTTACTGTGCTTGAAAACGATGTTTCAACCTGGCAACCGTTAGAACTGCATATCCCATAATCCTCTGGTGTATTTACCTTTTTGCTCAGAAATCGAGCGTTACCGACAAAGTAATAACGCTAAACTGACAATGAATCACCACTTTTGCACAACTTTTTAATATCTGCGAGTTATTCTTTTTTAACCTTAAAGTAACGCAGACTTGACCGAAAATGTGGCTCTTTTGTTTAAGTTTCGCGCTGTTTGCCCCGCCCGTACTTGTTATTGGTTAGCCTTGTTAGCAGTTTAGCTTGAATAGTACAATGGGTGTTATCAAGTTTCCCTAACGCTCCTCATTGTGATATTAAGTACATTTATGAGTTTTTCACGATGCAAGTGACTGATATCGGGAACAAAGAAGATGGGAAGATCTGGCACAGAAAACCCACTTTGGGAAAAGGGTAAGAATTAGTACTTATTATTATAATGTATTTAGTCAACAGATAAATGCAGTGTATTTATTTTATCAGATGATCGTAAGCAGGTTATGCAGTTATCAGTTCAGGATGTATCCTGCTGTTGTTCATAATAAGACCACACACACCTGTTGATCTCTGTTTACACTGGCATTACTTGACAACTTCATTGCAGCCTCTTAGTGTATGGAGCACTGTATTTGCTCTTCCATGCAGTAAACTATTATTTTATTTTTGCATTACATGGTATTTGTATTGCATTAAATGAAGGACATTACTGGAAGCCACCAGAGATCAGTGATCAAAGTGGTTTGTTTTACTTGTGTGCTGTTGTCTCCTTTAGGCCAATGGTGACAGTGGTACGCACTGTACATCAGACAAAGACTGTGCGCTTCCTCCATGTTGCCTTTGACACTACAGGAGAGTCCTTCATCACTGGAGACCACCATGGAAACATCTATGTGTTTGACATTGGGAGAAACAGGTAGGTTTGCCTCTTTATGTAAGCACCAAGAGACCAGGACACAAATTTTCGATCAGAACATTGTTTTAATCCACAAGGGAAATTGTTCAGTTGGTGTAGCTCAGTAAAGGCTAAAATAGCATTTAACACAATACAAAACAAATAAAAGCAATACTTACTTTATTAATACTTAGTTTATTTCATGTAAATCTTACAAAACTAATCTGAAAGTCTCGGGTAATTACAGAGTATGACTTCTGGCAGTGTTAAAACATGTCTCCAATCATGTTTTCTATTATGTGTTCTTTGTTGGGACAGATTTCGACTGGTGCAGAAGACAGGACAGGCCTGCACTGCTCTGGCATTTACTCTTCGCCGAACCACAGAGTTCCTTGTGGCTCTTGCAGACTACACTGTTAAATGTTTTGATAAAGGTGGGTTGAGTACAATGTTTGGGTCTTGTCAGTGTAAATAGTTCAACCAACATTCAACTTATTTTAAACTTCACTCTATTTGCTTTGGACAGACACAAAGCAGCTTGTGAGTTGGATGCGTGGCCATGAAGGAGCAGTTTCATCCATTTCTGTTCACAGTTCAGGCAGATATGCTATCACCACCTCCGTAGACGCAGCTCAGCTATGGGACCTGGACACCTTCCAGAGAAAGCGGAAGCTCAACGTTCGACAGTCTGTTGGCATACAGAGGGTAGGGATGCCAAATCCAAAATGACACATTTGAAGAAAACATTTACACTGTATTTGCATATCAATAAGGTTCATCAATCTGTTTATGCTGTTCAGTATGTTGTGCATGCAATATAATTAGTCCTCTTTACAGGTGTTTTTCCTACCACTTAGCAACACTATCCTAAGCTGTTTCAGTGATGACTCCATCTTTGCTTGGGATAGTGATACTATGTCCTGCAAATACCAGCTGCCTGTCCCAGACTGTGGGCCACGAATCTCATACAAGGCTTTTGCTGTCACACGGTAGTAACTTTTTCTATTAATATAAGTTGAGGATCTTGCTCCTAAACAATGACATTTTACCTAACCTCAGTCCTATGCATTGAAAGGGATGGTAAGAACCTCATATCAGCCGGACGCTCCAACCTGCTGCACCTCTGGTGTTTAGAAAACAAACAGTTGATCCGGGTGATTCAGATGCCCTCACAAGTCCGAACCATTCGACAGCTAGAATTCCTACCTGACACTTTTGACAGTGGTGCACACCAGGTGAAACACAACAGATTTGAAATGTTTCAGATGCAGGGTATAACACTCAGTATTTACAGCTTTTCTCTTTTTTTAGACACTAGGTGTGTTGAGCCAGGATGGTGTAATGCGCTTCATCAACATCCACACCTGCAAACTTTTGTTTCAAATTGGTTCTCCTGACAATGCTATCACTACTGTGACTGTGAGTCCCAATGGTAGACATGTAGTTGCAATAATGGATAATGGAGGCATCGATGTCTATAATGTGCAGAGTCTGACTGAAGAATTAAACCAGGTACCACTTGATGTCACATATTCAGTAGTTTTATTTACTCTACTTTTATAACTTAACTTTGTGTTTATCTGTTCCATTTTCAGCCTCCAAATTCACAGGTTGTAGAGGTCTCAGGGAAGGAAATGAAACAGACTGTGCCAAAAGTGAAAGTCCGGTCAGGTGCAGTGTTGAAAACATCTTCAGGTAGACGGACAAAAGCAAAGACCCAAAAACCTGGTGACACATCTGCATTGGACGATAAAGAGGTAAAAATTATGGCCTACTATGCTTTAAGACGGGAATGTTAAACATGTACATTAAAAATGTTTGTAGAATGAGCTGCCAGCTGGTTTGAACAGAAAGCGATTGATGGCTATGTTAAAAGCATTTGGAGAATATCCTACCAAATACAGGTAAAAATATCTTTGGTCTCATAGTGCATCACTGTCAGTGCTCGGATTTACATCTTTATTTGTTTTCATAGAATGTTTGTGTGGCGTTCTTTGCTGTTTCTGCCGGAAAACTATGCAGCCTACAGTAGTCTGACTGACAAGGGTCTCCACACTGCATACCTCACTCTGCAGGATAAATATCCCATCAAAAGCCAGAAACTACAGCGGGGACTGCAAAGGTAAGATTCTCGCTCCAAGCTTTCACAAAATGATCTCCTAAGTTCCTAATCAAGGCTTTTGTCCTCCTCCAGAGCTTTGTCTGCCTTGGCTCATTGGGCGGCCATCTTTGGAGAGGTGGAGTATCTCCCTCTGGTGGCCTTCCCATTTGTGAAGCTTTTTCAGAACAATCCAATGCTCTGCTTTGAAGTGGTTGCCACAGTTATAAGTATGTTCCTATAATGTAGTGTGCTGACTTTCTTTTTATGCTTTGTGTAAATCTCCCATATAAGAACACTGTCTTTTCTTGTCATAGTGAACTGGTGCCAGCACTGGTTTGAATATTTCCCCAATCCTCCACTCAACATCTTGAGCATGGTCGAAAATGTTTTGGCTCATCACGACAAAGAACTCTTGCAGCACTTGACGGACTGTGGCATCACGTCACAGGTAACAACAACAGCACTCAAAATTAAGATTTCCTATTCAAATTAAATCAGTCAATTAAATTGTGTCTTCTCTTTTGATAGCTGTATGTGTGGCCTTTGCTTGAAACGCTGTTCTCTGAGGTCCTAACTCGAGATGAGTGGCTTCGATTTTTTGACAAC
>JAADKR020000021.1:7783073-7794937 GCA_011763505.2 Lythrypnus dalli
TCCAGACGAAGGTTTTCAGAGGAAGTCGTCTGGACCAGGGTTTTACAGGCTTTCAGTCACATTCAAGGCTTTTTAAGAACTTTTTAAGGCTTGAATACAATCTTTTTCATGCTAAATTAGTTAAATATAAATGCATTAATCACATTCAAGGTCTATTTTATAATTTACATTATTGTATTTTAGGTTTACATTATTTGCCTTTGTGCTTGTTGATCCATAATTTAAGGCTCATTGATTCAGGTCTTGAGGTTCTGATCTTTCAAATGAGGAATAGTCTCGGTCCAGATGACGACCTTTTGAAAACCTGCATCACATTCACGTTCAGTACCTTCCATGGCCACGAGGGGGAGCTGCAGCAGGAGCTTCAGCATTTACATCATTTACCCTTCTCAAAATGAACATTATTCGCAATTAAATCAATATTTCAATTTGCAAATTTACAAAGTTATGGCCAAAAGAAAATTGAGTTCATGAATTCATGAATTTGTGTTTGTTTGAGTCCGTGTCACAGCTATCTGCTGGACCCTGTCCCACCAGCGCTCTCTGAAGCTCTGGACATGAACATTGGTTAAACTTTCCCCGTCCTGGTAATCCTCCCTCATCTTCTCTGGAATAAGGTCCTCCGACATTACCTGAAAAACAGGATTACAGAATATTATATTAAGCATGCTTTAAGAATACTCCTGCATTACTTCA
Source organism: Lythrypnus dalli (assembly GCA_011763505.2). NCBI lineage: Eukaryota > Metazoa > Chordata > Actinopteri > Gobiiformes > Gobiidae > Lythrypnus > Lythrypnus dalli. Next base: position 7,783,770 of record JAADKR020000021.1, read on the forward strand.
TCTACCTCTGTCAGTCTCTGTATTGTCGTTTCTGTGGGGTTTAGATGTTGTAGTGCCTTCTCAGTTTCCTCCAGGGCCTTTTCACTGCGCTTTAGCACAAAAGAAGACTGCTGCTGCTGGAGGATTCTCAGCAAGAGCCTAAATATTCAGAACATAAACACAATCATAATCTTATATATATTTGTAAACTAAACCATGATAAAGTTATATTTTACCTGGACCTAATGAAACATGTGCAAGCTTGGAGCCAGGCTGTGTCCCCATCAAGAACTGCAGCCTCCGCACTATTTTGCAATTTGTCCATTTCACAGCCATTAATTGATGGTGATTCTGGTGAAAAGCATAGAAGCAACTTTTAAAACATGTAAACTGCTTTCTGTTACAATCTTAAATGTTGAAAAATACCTGTACCTGTAGATTTTTCAGTTCTCAGCAGCTTCAAGCATATGTGTCCAAGGTCAAGCCAGTGCCAAGGGTTAAAGGGTAACAGGCTGCAAAGCTGCTGTAGACACTGTATCTCTTCTCCGACATCTCCAAAATGGTGGAATACGCTGACCTTAAACACAATACTGTATTATTTCATACAACATTTTTTTTAATGGGGGGGGTGGGATTATCAGTATGGGGCAGACCTTGAGTAAAAGGAGGCTGGTCAGGTGACATGTGTTGGATGCCTCTTTGTTCTAAAAATGGTACAAAAACATAATAAACGACACAATTTGTCAAATTCTCTTTATATCACTATACATGCATGCATAATAATAATAAAAACACATACCAGTAACTCAATAAGCTCCAATGCCTTATCTTTCTGTCCCATTTTGATGCTGCACCGGGCCATTCCCTCCAGCACATCTCTCCTAATGTTCAAGTTGTTTTCAGAGATCCACTCCAGACATGTACTGTAGGCTTCGAATGCTTTCTAAGGGTAAAAAAGATGGACATATTTGTAGACCTGAGAGCAGAAACCCGAAATGTCTGACTGATGTTTATTCCATGACCATACCTGATGCTCTCCCGTTCTCACTGCCAAGTCACCTCTGAATTTCATCACTTTCTGTTTCTCCAAGGAATCGTCTGTGTCGAGAGCAGCATCAGCACAAAACCACTGCACACAAAAAATATGAAATAACGTGAAAAGTGGTAAGAGCATGATCCTGTTTCAATAAACCAATCGTATTTCCAATTACATGCAGTTACTATATTCAGAAGCAACGTATAACTTTATGAGCTGTGTCGGACTTACCTGAGGTTCGCAAACTTTGGCGTTGTACGACTTTAGCGTCACGGATCCTCTGTCCCTTTCCTCCAAAAACATAGAGTCGTCAAATGTGCTTCCAAAAAGCTCCATCTTGTGCCATTAGAAACAAAACCTGCGCTGAAAGGCACTTATAATCGCACACTGTGTTATATTGTGGATTAAAAGCTGTTGGAAAGCAAAGCGTGTGTGGTGTTTACAGTTCCTACTCCATGCATGTTTTTGTACGTTCCTCTAATCTGCACGGCGTTACCTGCGACACGAAGAAATAGTTCCGCTGAGAAAGGTTCCGGCCCAGCAATCCCCACCCTTCAGTTCTAAACGAAACCTGTGGAATCAGATATGAGACAAAACTATTCTAATTACTTAAATATAAGATATAGGGATTTTGAAAGTAATATTTTATCAAAGCACACTTATTAATTTGTATTAGCTATCAATTTTATAAGATAAATTATTATGTTTTATATTTAAATAAAAACAATATTTAGTAGCATCACAAAATCTATATTGTATTTTATTTTTATTTTTATCATAATTATTGAACTTGTACACTCTGAAGTATCAAATAGATCTGCACACCTAGCTTTGAATTTTATTTATATATATATATATAGAATACATTCTACCACTGAAGACTCAAAAGAGAAAGAAAAAGATATGAGTGAGTTTACAAAATGACATTTAATATTACAATAAAAATCAAACAGCATGTACTTTACATTGAAAAAAATCAGGCTTACAGTTAAAACTCATAAATCTCAGTTTGCCTTAAAAACATTCAACCAGTTATTGATCTAATCATCTAAATACAGAGAACATGTGAGGACTAGCAAGAAAACAGACTAGACCACTAAGAATACTATGTTTGCTCTTAGCGTTACAGCACAAGTTGTTAATATAAAGTCACGACTCAAACAAAAGGAAAAAACATTGTAAAAATTCTATAACCAAAAATATGTTATTGCCATAATGTTACCATTACAGAAAAAAGGGCTAGATATATACTGGTATTTTGCCATATTTAATTTAGTCATAAATCTAAGTTTGAAACAAGTTAAGTTTGAGTGTGGACTTTTATTTATTCTTTCATGCATTTGATGTTAAATCGTCTGAAAATATTGCCAACTGTACTCACAGTACACACGTTTTATTCTTCATAAAATTGTGAATATTTAACGTAATTAATTATTAATAATTAAGTAATTAATACTGTGCAGCCAGAGAGTTGTGACTTTACATTTCAATGTAATCTATGTGTACCAAAAAGTGGCTTTGGCAAAATTAAATAGAAAAGGTGCATTTGAAAAACACTATTGTCACACACAATTTTAGGGGTTTGTATTGTTTACATGTAAATCACTAATATCTGGACAGAGCTGTAAAGACACAGTTTATAGTTATGAGCTCACAGACCTATTCAAAAACAATGAACATTGACTATGAAAGAATACATTAGAAAAGGAAGGTTCAATAACATGGAACAGGGTAAAGCCAAACCTGCACAAAAGCCTAAAAACATGCTGAGGCAAAATTATGGGAACTTAGAAAATCTGCATTAAACTAAATGCAACTTAACATTTACAAAATGTGTTAAAAAAGAGGGTGCTAATAAAACTAAAAGCCATCTTTAGCCAGGTTAGGCTTTCACTGTCCAAGCTACACAACCTTATTATGTACAAAATATGCAATTGATAGTTATTGCATGCAGGATTAGACAACAGTATAGCTCAATATTTTTGAATTGACTTGTATCTCCAGGCACTTGTCACATGAAGAGTGTAACACTGAAAGCGAGATGCAACTAGTGAATACAATTGATTTGTAGTGAGCACACAAGACAGGAAAGCCCTGTGACAAATGCCTGGTGTCAAAATATAAAAACATTACCAAGATTCAAGGACAAGGATATTATAGCACAACCTCGAGGGTTTTATAGGCATCTTTGAGCATCACCAAGAAAGAAAGAAAGCCGAGCTTGACCATGCGTCACGTCTTAGTTTGAACAAAGGTTACACCAACTAACTATGAACAGCAGTTTTTCTTTTCTCTCCAAGTCTCCATTGAGAGTGAGTGCAACTTGGTTCAATCCAGAGTACGAGCCATGGAGGCACAAAGGTTTATCTGCAAAGCTTCATTGTCGCCGCTCTCCATCAGACAGAGCCATGAGCAGAGCATCTGTCTGTCACATGGGGTTCACCAAGACAAAGCAGCATAAACATCTACAGAAATGTCTCGGGAGTGCTTCAGATTTTAGATGTTATGTCGAGTGGAGGAGAGGAACAGATGGAAATGTACTAAAGTGAATACATTAAAAAATGGCTCTTATTGTGCAATTTAATCACTGATTGTTCAGCTATTTTTGAGCCATACAAACATCCAACATATATGTATATAAAACAATAAACTTTTAAGGTCCCTCCTCCAAAAATAATCAAGAATAAAGGCAAATACTGATTTAGCTTTGAGCCATACAAACGATTTTGTCTCTCTGAGCCATTTTATGGCATCATGAGATTAAGGTGCCTAATCAGGTTTTAGTCCGACACGTACACATGTGGACAAAGTGCATTTTAAAGGTTTAGTAGGTGCTTAACATTGTTTTTTTCAGTGCAGAACTGAGCAAAAATAATTACTTAATATACTGTTAGACAGTGTTCATTAAGGTGAGCCTAAATATTCACAGGCCTCCTTTTGTGTCGAGCTGATACATTAAACTGATGACTGTGATTTGATTGTGGACTGACTTTGTTGTATGTTTAAAAGGTAAATTGCAATTACAGCAATACTTTATGGAAAACAGCGCAGTAGTGTATGACCTCAGAGTCTCGGAAAAGTTACTATATAATAATTGCAGATAAAAGTTGAAAAACAATGTAAAACTTTTACCAGGTTAGGCAGAACCACTTGGTTGCAGCTTCTACTCTAAGCAAAGCAAAGCAGTAGTTTGCTGCAGGAAGCAAATGACTGATAAGGTTACAAAACAAAAAAGTACCATTTCTATTTTCAGTTTCAGTAAACTCAAGGACTAACACACTGAGGCAACTGTTCACAGACTGTGCCATCACCTCATTGCTCAGAGGGCAACACATTCAACTTTGGCACATTATTTAACATTTTAAAACAGTAATAGCACAGGACATGATGCCATATAGTAGGTGCTATTAGACTTTCAAAAGATTCTACAGTATTAAATGCAGGGCAAACTTTTATCCTGGTAAAAGTATGCAATAATCACCATGACTAGAAACATAGGGGCATATAAAGGGAAGACTTGAGTAGACATCCCACATCCCAAAATGCAAAGGTACCTTCTCTGATATCACATTTAGTCCTTGAAGAGATCTCGTTTTCACTTGATTCAGCGTTAATAAATGCTGGCTCAAAATTATTGTATACATAGTAACTACTGATTGTAGGTTTCTTGCAGGTGCTAAAATGACGAGTAAACAAGTAAATAAAATCATGACCAAGTCCAGTCCTACACCAGGACGTTGCTCAGCAGTGCCATCTCATGGACACATATGAAAAGCACCCTTGTAAACACATCACATCCATGTTTGGCCTCAGCAGTTTAGGACCAAAGGTGAAACATCCACGATGACGATTATCAATAAATGCAGCATCATTCTGTCAACAGGAATCGCCTGTTCTCAACAGCATTCATTCCTCAAGATTGTGTCGAAACTTCTTTTTGGAGTTTTTCTTGAACCTCAGTTGAGGATTGCACTTCATGGTATTTCTTACTGACAAACTGTTCCAAGCAACATTTGGTTTTCAGTGTCTCAGTCAATCCTAAATGATTATTGTCAGGATATCAGGACGATTTATTCTAACACACTAAAGCTAATATCAATAGTCTTGACATTTGTTCAAAGTTACAGTGACTTGAATTAAATTGCGCACTTGTGCACATTGGTGCAAAAAATCTTGATTATCCAGCATTCATCATGTCAACAGTATTGTTTGTTTTGCACCATTTAAACTCAACAATCATTAGTCTTCAGAGACTGACAGTGATTTCCTCACACTTCTTGATGGCTCCCAAACCTCACTGTCGTCTGAATCCTCCCCGTCCTCCTCTTCTTCATCGTCATCCTCATCTCCCGCCCCCAGACCAGACTGATCTCCTGGACCGTGCGTGTCTTCTCCCTCTCCATGTGGCCTCTGTCCGGCTGGGTCCTGGAAGGGATCCAGTCCCATGTCCAAACGTCTCTGGACTTCAGCAAACCAGTCTCTCACCTCAAAAAAGAACACACTTATTATACATCTTGACACAACCTCTTTTAGAGACAATATTTTTCCTATGCTGCTGAGACACACAGAAAGCAAAACAAAAATAAATGTTAAGCATAGATGTTGAAGTAGGAAATGATTATTCGTCCTGAAACACCATTACTTTCAGAAACTTTTACTATGTGGTACGTCACTGTCCATGCTAGACCTACATTAACTTGAGAATAGAAAAGAGAGTTGTTTTTACCTGTTCATAACTCATGTTGGTCTTGGTGACCAGCTCATCCAGATCTTGCTCGTTGAGGAAGCGGTGCTTTAGGTAATACTCTTTTAGAACATCTCTGCCGGTTTTACATTTCTTTGGAGGCACATCCACATCTGCGCTGAAAGAGGACGACCTTCTTGTCTGCCTTCGTGTTCGAGAGCGACCCCAGCCACGATTCCTGCCTCGTCTTTTCCGTCCTCCTAAAGCTTTGCCTCCTCCACTGCTCGGTGCCTCCACGTTGCCGCTTTGGTACTGGACAAACCACTTTAGGTTTCCATTCTTCCAGGAATAACGCGAGTCTCCAAACCAGCTGACGATGTAGGCGCGAGAGAGGCCGGTCTCCTCTGCCAGCTGCTCGTACTCCTCGGCTGGGGGCCACTGGTTTCTCACAAAGGCACACTTCAGCATATGCAGTTGTTCTGGGGACTTTTTTCCTTTATCTTTCATGTCTTTGCTGCTGCAGCTTGGGGACGACAGTTCTTTAGTTTGGCCTTCAGAAGGAGTTTGGTTCTCCTTTATTTCTACTCCTTCCTCTGTTTCCATTTTCCCCCCATCAGAGTCTGGAGAGGTGGCAGCTGGTACTTTGCGCCTCTCTGTGAACCAGGCATCGATCTCGCGCCGCGTCAGTTTGGTCTCTGCCCTCAGGCGGCTCAGCTCCTCGTCAGAAGGAGTGCCGCTCTTCTCAAAGCTCTCCTCCAGCACCACCAGCTGCTCCGGCGTCTTCTCCTTAAACTTTTGCAGGGTGAAATCTGGGAATGGATTCCACGTTTTTGTCCGGGTTTCCTTGTCTTTCACTGGAGGTGTTCGAGGAGGGTGAGGCGAGGTGGGGGTCTCATCACTCGAGTCAATGACAATGGTGGCATTAGCGCTGCCGCCGCCTCGAGTGCCATCCTGGACCATGATTATATGACTGTTCTTGGAGTTTCGCTGGTTGTACCTGGTGTCACTGAACCATTTCTTAATTTCACCTTTTGTCAAGTTTGTTAGCTTCATCAACCGTGTAATTTCTGCATCAGTAACAAAATGGTTTTTCAGGTAGCTTGCTTTCAATTCTGCAAGCTGTTCTTTGGACTTCTTAGGGCGCATGCCAAATGCATCAGCACAAAGAGCTGAATTCTCCTTTAAAAGCAAAATATATGCATTAATTCCAGGATTAATTTAATTAAACTGCAAATTAAAAAAACAAGGTATCACCTGTGGAGAGAGTGAAGGAGGCTGGACAGTAGTTGCTCGTTTCAGTTCACTGTTGGATGAGCTGGATTGGGTGGACACTCGACTGGAGCTGTGAGACTGACTGGGCAGCCCGGCCACAGTTAGAGTGATGGGGCTTGTAACAGGGAGGTTTCCACTTGGGCCAACCTTAGAGTCAAAGAACAACGATGATATCCACTGTGTACAGGCCATAGTCATCAGGATTGTATTATGGATTTAATATATTACATGCATGTATTTAAACTGTGTGCTCTTAAATAACCAACCTGTGTGAAAACAAGGCCAGACTGGCCCACGATCTGACACGTCTGGAGAATGGACTGCAGGCCATTGGCAGCGGCTGAGAGTTGGTGAGCAGGAATGACGGTGATAGTCTGAGGCACTGTGTGCACAGTGCCATTAAACTGTTTCCGCCGAGCCTCTTCCACCTCCTCTGGAGTCCAGCTGACGCCGTGCTTCAGCCGCTGAGCTGAGAACCACACCTGCACAAAACATGATGTGAACTTAGTACAAATTCCTCTGTGGAAATCAATGAGGTTGACAGGTTGCAAATGCCAAAATAGGAAGTTGTACATAATAGACCAGCAAGAAAACATACAATAAGAATAATATAATTAATGTTGATTCTTATTGACCTTGATTTGCTCTTCTGTGAATTGTGTCTGTGCTGCCAGGTTGCCGATCTCAGCCATAGAGGGATACGGAAACTTCTTATATGTGCTGCCCAGCAGAGGGTTGGTGTCCATGGCTGCGCTGTAGGAGGGGATGCTACTGAGAGGAATCAGGAGTTGAGGCTGAACAGCTGTGGTTCCTGTGCTCTGCTGGGCCTGGAAAGCAGAAAGCACCTAAAACAGTAACAATGAAAAGAATGAATAGTATAAAATCCCAAAGTGCATTTGTCAATTGGATACGCAGCATTAGAAATACTTTTTGTTAAGTGGCCTACCTGTGCAAAACCAGAAGGCATAACAGTAGGATTTAAAAGTGATGATTTCCTCTGCTGCTCCAGCTGAGAGCTGACCAGCAAACCCCCTCCTCCCAGCTTCATGGAGTCATGCAGCAGCATGTCCACAGCTGTCATAGGTCCCAATGGAGCCTCTATGGGCTCCTGCTCTCCTCCCACATCCCCTTCACTACCTCCTCCAAAACCTTCCGTTGCTTCATCTGTCGATTTCAGAGACACAGCAATCCTCTTTGGCTCAGATTTGGTCTTCATCCTCATAATGGGGGTTTTGCTGAGAGAGATGGCAGTGACATTTGTGGGGTCTGCAGATCCCTCATCAGGAGTATCACACTGCTGCTCGACGCTCGGTTGGTCGCTGCTGGCTTCTTCTGTGGGGCTTGCAGTGCTTTGCTTAAGAGAGGGGCTGACAATGCTGTCGTCTGCAGCAGAGACACTCGGTTCATCTAAAGGACACAATTGAAGTTGTTTTCAATTTGCATAACGTTTTTTCAAATTACATTCATCAATGTGTTACAAATCATTTTGAATGGACAATTTATAAAGTTACTTCAAATCATATCCTTATGACTTCAATCGGTCTGACAAACTAATGCAATGACTTGTTGAATAGTAGTTTCTTGCCTGTATTGGGAGCATTAGGTACGGTCACCACGGCTTGATCGATGTCCTGACCCGGAGCAGCCTGCTCTTCAGGCTCTTTAACTGCCACCTCCGACTCCTGCTCCTGGGGTTCCTCAGCCTTCTGCTCCACCTCCGGCTCCACCACGTCAGAGGGCACCACCATGCAAGGTGTGGTTGACTTTCGACGGCTAGACATTATTATTTCTAATAGTAAAGAAAGAGAGCAATGACACTGTTGAAGTGGTGATTTAAATTGAATAATATTCCGTTTCTGCAATAGTGCTGTTTCCATTGTTTCCTTGTGCATTTAACAGTTACAAACCTGGAAGGTGGGACAACTCCAGGCTATAGTTACTTAGTTTTGCATTAGAGCAGAGGTTCCCAAGGTGATGGTCGGGACCCGTTGGGGGGAGTCGTGAGATGCTTTCCAGACAATATTTTTCAACTTTATAACATTGAATCTGAAGGACTTTAAGTGCACCTTACAGTCTGAAAAATATGGTAACTCTAGCCTGGAGTTGTCCCACCTTCCTGCTTTGAAACTGTTGAACATCGATACCATGGAAACTGAACTATTGCAGAAACGGTCAAACAACAAATGCAAAGAATGCTATTTTACCACATAAATATAATACAAATATACAGTAAATTCTGTAACAGGTACTGCAAGGCTACCAGTTACTGCAAAACCTGTTCGAGCAGTTTGAATGACATTCCAGGTAGTTCACAGTAATCCCTAAAACGATGAATAATTCAATGGATTTCATGAAAATTATTCTTTGAATTAAAAGAACAGATTATCCTGAAGGGCATTGTGTATACCGTTATGTGCTTGAACGCCAAACGCTGATGTTAAATCATGCAATGCAGTGTCATTATGAAATCACTCAGTGGAGCATAAAGGTGCAAAGGAACAGCGAATACAACCTTAATACAGGCGCTATAAGCCTTTACATTGCGAATTAGCCCGCGTTTGCTCCGTGGATGACAGTGTGCGTGTAGTGGGCCAACTAGCCCGTGTTAGCTGGGCCAGTCACTGTTATTGATCACGTCTGCTGCTAAACTTACAGAACTACACAAATGTGCGCCACCGGGCAGTCTTCGGGAGGAGACAGGGGAGAGACAGGGGTGTCCTGGGGGTCTCAGCCGCACAACGAGAGTGAGCCGGAGCCGGGTGCGAGAAGCATTCGGTCCGCCGCGGATCACAGGATTTCGCAAACCCAGCGGCGAGGCGACAGGACCGGTCTGACTGCTACGGCTCCCGGGTGCAGATGCTCCAAACACCGGACATCTTTCTCAAATATATCCGCTTCAAATCCGGCTATTTATAGGTCCGCTCTCGCTCCTGTAACCGTATATGCTCCAAAACGGGACAATTAGCGGAGGGTTTCCATTGCTACGGCGTGACTTTGCCGACCCAATTCTCTGATATTTGTTAACGGCGGATTTTTAATGATCACGCAGCGTCATCGTTCAGTGATACGTGATGACGTCATTCCGCGGCGACGCTCGAGTCTTCCTGTATTTTTTGGCAGCGACGCACGCTTTTAAAGGCATAATTCATTGTTGCTGTGTGTTAATAGTGTCATTTGGGCTTTAATATATTCTTAAGTCTAATAAGACAACATAGGGAGCTGTCAAACGCGTGTAAAAGCTGTAACTTGAACGTGGCTGGCTGCTGTCTGCGGTCTGTCCTTATGTGACCCGCCAGGGCTGTACTAGAAGCTACATGAGGACAACACTCCAGTCTGATCATCGAGTCTCACTCTTTTACAGCCAAACAAGTGAAGAGAATCACTTTGCAATGAAATATTTACTTATGTTTGATTATTATCTTGGCTTGACCTTCAAATCTAGCATTATCCTGAATAGTGAATAGTATTCTTACAGTTCAATGAAGACAAAATGTGCAAAACAGCATTTAGTGTCAAATGAATACTACTTTTAATTGATTATCATTAAAAACAGTAGTACAAAATTAGTCATTACAAACAGAGCTATCAAAAAAGTGGTTATATTTACATTTTACAGAGTATAATTATGAAATTGACCGGCGTGGCACTAGAGATGTCAACAGAACTCTTTAATTTCGTATTCCAGCTCCTGAAAAAGAGAAAATGCATTAGTATTAGTGCATTAGTAATTATAATGTAGTTCAGTCTGTGTTTTGGTTTAGAGTAACCGTCAAAGTGCTACCAACCAGTGTCAATGTGGTTTTATTGTGCTCCCGTCGGTGTCTGTAAATGGTCTGACAGAGTACAGCATACAGTTTCTCAAGCTGATGGACCTCAAAGCCCTCAGTCTTCACCACCAACTTTTCCAGCAGCTCCTAGAACACAATACAATTACAATAGTTCCTTTTATTAATTTGGTAGAATATGGAGGAAAATATACATAAAAACAGAACAAGTAATGAGTCTCACCTTTAATTTGTCTCTGTCCACCACTAAAAGGGGAATTTCTTCAACCAGTATTTGCAAAGCTTGGTCCACATTATTAATCTGTTGCTTTTGTACAGCATTTTTAAAGGCTCGGGTCATATGTATCACTGTTGGCCCTACAAAAGAAGTCATTATCAAGATTATGTTTGTTCTTCAAATACAAGTGTAATA